>JACCPG010000547.1:22970-40861 GCA_016069955.1 Drepana arcuata
AAAGGCGTTGAAGAACTTAATAAACGCGAAATCTATGTTTTAGTGTTGTTTTAAGTTTTGGTGTTGCTAATATTTCCTAGACGCTGGTAACCACTTAATATGCTAGGGCTAGAACTTTATGCCACGTTTGTACTATATATTTTTTCTCGAACAATCTACATAATATATTCACGGACGAATTATGTCCATATATTTCACCGGATAAATCTTGGTCACATTCTTAAGCTGCGTATCCTCATTAAATTGAAAGAAATACTTATATACTGACAGCTTCCTTGTAGGGTTCATTTTGCTTTTTGTTTATCGATACGACAGACCAGTCGTGTAGGCATCTCATGAGCTACGTTGTACAGGATGGAGATAATAATTCTGAAGGAAATTACTTGAGTGGTTTTTGCAGACACCAATCAATAAAGTGCTTTTTATACAAATATATCTTACAATAAAAAAAATAAACTGATAAAATGTAAGTCGCAATAAATGTGTCCTTTAGGTTTTTATATATCACGCTTATTAAAATTAGGGTAACTGTGTTTCCAGGGTTCGAGCCACTTATTATCTGTCGATTGGACATATTTTTTTAAGCTACAGAAGTGGTAAACAGGCATACCTACGTCCCACGAGATGGGAAGCGGGTACCGTAGCCTTTTTACGCTCACGATACCGTAGTATCACTTATGCGTTGCCACTGTTCGTTCGGAGGGTTATACTATGTTGGCAGCATAATGGGACTAACAAACACTGAAGAAGCTCTTATATAAATTCCACTATCATTCATCTTAAAAATAATACCTTCCCTCGTAGTTAGCTCTGTTCACTCTGTATAACAGGGACCTGAACATTTCGCATAAATTATACGAGCAAGTTTAATTGTCGGCTCCGTTAAAGCACGTCACTGACACCAATAAATGATACAAATCTAGGTTTATTCGAAATAAATTACAGATATGTTAAATAATTGTATTTATTGCGATATCACGAAACTTCGCATGCTTTGAGCGTGCTCGGGCAGTAAGCAGATACGGGCTGACATAACGTGAGTTAAATGTATGATCATAAGACCATACATTTAACATGTAAGGTCTTATGATTCGGTCTTGCGCCTGGATGATGAAATGACATGACAAGTTCCTGTCATAGATCAATGGAAAATAAAATGAAAGCCATTCTAAACTGTCCCAAATAGTTAGTAATTAAGTCAACATGGACGTTTATAATTTGTACTCATTACAATTTAATTAACAAAAGAAATGAGCGTGTATAGTTTCATGGTAGGGGGCTCTGGGTGCGACAACGTGGCGCCGGTAACTGGGGATAAATCCTGGACTAGCGCGGCATGCTTAATATTCAACCATCGGCGTATTGTGTGGTCGGGCAGAACCTGCCCAGGGTCGCCGACAAACGCGAATTAAAAGATACACATGCATCGCTAATGGGACCCAAAATAAAATATAATTAAGACTTCGTTCAGTTTTTAAGCGCGTTGATTGCATTTTTTTTTATTTCGGTGTGTATTTTTTAAAGAGGATCCATCCTCCTTTTAAATTGAAATCTTAATAAAACTGTCTCCATTTGGTTTCGATGCCAACTTGACTTTTAGTATAGCTCTCGTGATAGTGGAAAAAGGCGTCATTTAAGTGTCAGGGGTCTTACCATGACGTGCTATTGTCACCCTTATTCAAGAGCGCAACAAGGGTCAGATTAAAAAAAGCCATATACGCCCCTCTCTCGTATACTTTTGAATATTATATATTAGCTCGTCAAGGCTGTGGCCAAATCTTCAAATTAAATAATTCGACGTTACATACATTTGTAACGAGAGGCTTTTGAATACCATATATCGAATAATAAATAATAAAGTACATACGAGTTAGTGCGCTATAAAATAAGTGCCACTTTATATTTCAGGATGTCTCGCAACAGTAATTGGTACCATAACTATAAATACTGGACCCTAAAAGTGTTAGAAACAGGTGTTCCCAATTACAGGAACCTCGTAGACTCCCTTTATATCGCAGTAGGCAATAAAGGTAGTAATTTACTGCGTATAGTTGCGTATATGTATATACAGCTAGCTATTTTCCTATGACTTCGACCGAATGGAATAACAATTGGTGTACCTTATTACCCTATTAGGTGAATTGGGTGAACCTGTAATAGTCCTGTAATAGCGGCCCGTCCCGGCTTCGGACGGGTGGATATTTATTTTTAAACATTTTGGCATAATTTTTTTTGTGTTGTGTTAAACTATTTTTATTAACTAACAACTATTTACATTTATATTATGATACAAAGTGTGAGCGTAAAGAGCCGTGGTGGCCGAGTAGTTCGAGCAGTTGCCTGCAATGAGTTTTTCTGAACTTAAGTACAGTGATTAGTCACACCACGAGCTTTACGGTAGAGGAAAACTTCGAGAGGAAACCTGCATACGTCTGAGAAGAAATTCAAAGGCGTATGTATAGTCGTGCTTGAGTAACGGCGATGGACTCGCCATCTGTCACGTTGGCACCTAATATACCTCTAGCGGAAAGTGGGTGTGTGGGTATTACCTATACACCTCTTCCTACCCTTCGGGACCCTTGTGGGAAGGCGTGAGGATATTATTATATGACAGAGTAGTAATAGCATAAATTTCACAAATGTATGTCACGCGGAAGGGTGCCAAGAATTCCGGCGGTATTGCAACGTTGTATGGCAAAGCTGATTCGCTGAGCGAAATACTCGCCAGCTCTCTTGTCACGGGAGGCCTCAAGAAGTTTCTTCGAGGAATGAGAAATCCTCATAATTTGTTAGCTCATATAGGTAAGGAATGAAGATGTGTATATTTTCTGCCACAGCACTCCAACATACGACATGGCACCCAATCCAGACAAGCAATGGATCCTCCGCGTGACGGACAAGATGAAGCCCATCCATCGCCAGTTCACGGATTTGTTGATGACCAAGAGGCTCCAAACTCTGCAGAGCGTTGATATTGTAAGTGAAACGTTTAATGTACGAACTAAAGTAGCCAGCTCCTTGATGTAGCCAGCGCCCACCTAATATCATAACGTAAGCTACATACTGCTACACTCTCTTCCTCTCAGTTTCTTTTACCACAAAGGATTCACTAAACATGATTAAAATAAGGGGTAAAATATGTTAATGTATATACATAATATAGGTACTTATACGTATGTGAGTTTCTTCGTTTGTTGGTTACGCTTTCACGCCTTAAGCATTCAACCGGTAATCTTAAATGTTGCTTTGACCTTTTATTCTTTCCTTCCATACCCAAATAAAGGAAATGGCACGAGGTACCTTCCGTCCAAGGTAATGTTCCCGAGGGCTAAAAAAATATAATGAAATTTATACTTAAAGGCTGACATAAGGTATGTCAGCCTATAAGTATATTCGGTCTTCTGTCTTAAGACATCTTACTAAAAAAATAATACAGGTACAGAAAGGGGGGTTGTGGTACCCTGTAATATCCTGAAGAAAATCCGCAGCCAGAGCTTGTTAGGAATCAAACAGAGGAAATATTATTTCCTTATTTTCAGGCTGTTGAAAGGGTGTACCAGGAGTTAAAGGCCCTGGGGGAGTTGGACAACACATATTTAGTATACACGTCTGACCACGGGTATCACTTGGGGCAGTTTGGCCTGGTGAAAGGGAAGAGCTTTCCGTTTGAGTTCGACATCAGAGTGCCGTTTTTAGTACGAGGACCGGGAGTTGAGCCTGGCACTGTGTAAGTACCTAATACCTACCTACCTACTTTGTAAGCTAACTGGCCGTTAATCAGAGCATTTCTGCACTCCTTAATATTTTATTTGCAAACGGTTTATATGCATATAAATTACGCGTTACTTTGTTTGTCCGCGATGGACTCCTAAACTACTTAACGGATTATAATCAAATTTGAACACCGTGTGAAGTTTGATTTTTATTACAAATAATTTGTATATTATTTGACAGTCACAATTATCTGTTAGCTCCAAACGATTCTTATCCAAGCGAAGCTGGGCGGGATAGCTGTTATACATATATGTGTATGCCTCACATAATACTCTCTTGTGTCACAATAATACCTTATTTTGACGGATATTTAGCTGAGATGGCAAGTCCGTTACCGGTTCACAACATATAATTATATAGGCTCCAATATGCATAGACGTGTGCAGGTTGTCTCAGAATGTTTACCTTTGAAATCTCGTGGTGTGAAAAAATATAATGATTCTGAATTTCAGAATAAAAAGTTTGAACGTAAAATCTAGGTTAAATTGGCGACTACTTAAATATATATGTACAACATATTGATCATAGTTCTCGTGATGAGTTAAGTTAAGCCCCCATTGTGGTGCACAAAAGTTAAAATTATTCCAACCAAAAAAAGGAGACTGCGGTCTGAACTTCGTATTTAGACGGCACCCAACTCCCACTTAATTATAAACGAAGATGTAGCGCAATCTCTCACCCTATTGACTCTTCACGAAACCCCATTGTATACATCTAGTTTAGCTAATGTAATGTTTTGTTTTATGTACGTTGATCTAATTATAGGGTGGACGACATAGTCCTAAACATAGATTTGGCGCCAACGTTTCTGGACATGGGGGGTGTGGAGCCTCCTCTGCACATGGATGGCAGATCCTTGCTGCCGCTACTCCAGCCCCGGCGACGGCGACAAGCAGCTGCGCGTTGGCCCGACACATTCTTGGTTGAGAGGTAAACTTGAAGAAGTAAAAGACCAGCTTTAGCGAGCACCTATAGTTCACGGTCAACGCTTACTAATTGGTAATAATATATTATAATCATTGGAGCTTCGTAATATGAAATCGAAAAATCTTTGGTATATCAGCCTTAAAGGAAGCAATACATCGTGAAAATCGATTGGAGTTATTGCTTTAGCTTTTATCTTTGAGGCTGTTTCTGCAAATATCGTTTTATATGCGGATATTTAGGCCAACAAGAATTCTGCTGGAAACAGTCGAGAATAGAAGAGGAAAGATGATAGGCCACCTTATACGACATGATAGCTTCTTTAGAAACATCTTAGAAGGAAAGGTAGAGGGGAAGAGAGGAAGAGGAAGACCAAGATTAACATACATGGGTCAGATCAAAGAAAAAAATTCTCTCATGACGTATAAGGAGGTCAAGGAGTTTGCACTGGACAGAAGCGAATGGAGGGGACTGCATCAGAGACGCCGACAAGAGCCCAGCTCTTAAATTTGTGATGATGATTTAGGCCATTCTCAAAAATCATCAGGATCTCACGTTCGATATTTAACTAGACCGATCTCATAGAAGATAGCAGACAAATACTTCCGGGTAGTGTTATATTCCATAGATGTGGAAGGTTACGGTAACTATTTGCCATCAGTAGCGTATGCTTGCCTTTGCAGAATAAAATATATGGCTTGCATTATTTTGTAAAATAGGTAGGTGTCTGCTAGGAATTTTGGATAATTGCTACTTTGATAGGATGACTGTGATCACATTGCAGCTCCGGTCGTCGCGAAGTCCAAGGCTTAGGACACCGTTCTCACAAGTACAGCAGGGAGATGAACGAAGACAAAGCTACCACTGCTTCACCACACTCGTCAGAGAGCGGAGACCTCGATGAGGATACTGATGATGACGATTTCTTAGATCCTGATGATGATGAAGAGGATCAGGAAGTGAGTGACTAAGATAACGCTTAAATATTTAATGTTAGTACGATCAACACGTTTGGTTGATTGTCTCGCTCATTGATCACGCTGATTTTTAAGTTTGAACTTAAGGTTCAAACTTAACCATAGGTTTGGTTAAATATAGTTTTAGATTTGAATGAAATTAACATGAAAAGCAAAGAAAAATGAGCCGTAGTGGCCGAGTGGTTCGAGCAGTTGCCTGCGACACAAAGATCGCAAATTCGAATCCTGACTGTACCATTGAGTTTTTTTTATCTTAAGTACAGTGATTAGTCACACCACGAGCTTTACGGTGAAGGAAAACATCGAGAGGAAATCTACATACGTCTGAGAAGAAATTCAAAGGCGCATGTATAGTTGTGCTTGAGTAACGGCGATGGACTCGCCGTCTGTCACGTTGGCACCTCGTATAACTCTGGCGGAAAGTGGGTGTGTGGGTATTACCTATACCCCTCTGCCTACCCCTTCGGGGACCGTTGTGGAAGGCGTGAGGATATATTATATATATTATATTATTATCTTTAATTTCACACAGACAGAAGCGTGGATAGCTGTATATACTTTATACAGCTACGCACGCTCATACATATTACATAATCTTATTCTAACAATCGTTCTTCTTGCTAGGAAAGTTCCGAAGTCGACATCGCGGAGGCTAAAAAGTCATCAGAGCCACTCATCACAAACGAGAGCCATAACCCTATTCTCGAAGCAAGTTTGGAAAAAGCCCTCGATGCTGAAGAAGCCAGTATTAACAACCAACCTAATTACTTAACACCGTCAGGAACCAAAATTTTTGACCGTAAGTACATATATTTCGTAAATTATACGAATAATAATAATATGGTGAATATTTCACATCAGGGCTATGTCACTAGTGGTCAGAAATTCTGGCTGCGAAGGGTTGAAATCCCGCTGAAGATAGATATTTGAGTGATGAAAGCTTGTAGGTAGTAGTATCCAGTAGTAGGTTAGTTTCAGATTACCTGTGTATTAAATAGAATTTTACTTTAAAATTATGTATATCATTGTCCAGTTCCCGACTATATAGTTCAGGTTCAGACTAACTGACGTACTGGGTTTAAAGAAATTAATTTAAATAAAAAATAATTTAATTTAATACTTTCAGAAGCCGTAGATGCCAGTATGGATAGTAAAGCAGCACGATTAGCTTTTGATTGTTCAAAGGCAGAACTTCGTGCACCATGTTCTGCCGGCAGAAAGTGGAAATGTATCCTCGTCAATGGAAGGTGGCGACGTCACAAGTGTCGATATGAGGTTCGTAATCAAATATTACCATATACTTGTTATATTTAAATTATTTTTTACAAAAACAACAAATTTCTTCTAGCCCGAAATTACAGCCCATCAACCAAAGATGAGCACGAAAAAATGTGCTTGCTTCACACCCAGTGGTCTAGTTTACACGCGACTTGAAACTGATGGAACCATAGCGAGGCGACCACTTGAGCTTCCGAAGGATGGTAATACCACTCGAGCCCGCAGGTCGATAAGTAACGATGTTTTTGAACCGAACACAGTGGAAACTATTCTGAAAGAGAATCCCAGTATTGGACACTTGAGCTTCAAAGACGAACAAGTTAATGAATTAGAAAATACGGTAACAAAAGATAAAATTGATAAACTAATTGAGGAAACGGAAGCGTTTCTAGAGGCTTATGAAAGAACCAAAGATAACATAGATCATAGAAGAACAAAACGAAGAGCACAACACTGGAATCATAACAAACACAAGCAGAAAAATGATGCTATAATGAACAGTAATGAATCTACGTTGGAATGTAAAATAGAAAAAGATGGAACGGTTAATTGTTCCCAAGTCATATACAATGATCTAAAGGCATGGCAAACCAACAGACTGAGCTTGGAAGATCAAATAAGGCAACTAAGGACCAAGCTTGAGGATTTAAAAGAAATAAAGAGGCATTTGAAAACTACAAAACCAATCAATGAAATGCATCCGATTTATACCGGTCTAATCAATATTCACCTGCATAATAGAAGTGTAGCTCAGGATCCCAGCATTACAGATACAATTAGGAAAACTAGGGTACATAGAGTCAAAACTAAACATAAAAATAATACTTCTATTGACAAGAAATTCAGACAGTCAAATGAATATGTCATGCCAACTATTAATGCTTATACCAAAGATGATGTGTTTGATATACAATTGAAGAATGATACGGCAACACTTAAACATTTGAATACAACAAATGAATCGAATATTCTTGTAAATGTTTCCCATATCTTAAATACGGAATTGCCGAAACCCCAAATGACTACAATTATAATTGATAAAAACTACTCGGATCTAAATGTAAACGAAGCAAACAGTGATACAACTATGCAAAGTCCAACGACAACCACACGTGCCGTTCCCACCACTGAAATACCAAAACACCACTCCAGCACTAAGAGAGTCACTATTGTGGAGCCTGTTAATGAGCATACAACTTCATATTTTTCACACAATGTAAATTATTATAGTACTGCCATAGATAAAATGCTGGAGAGGACTACGGAAAAGTCGAAGGCGGACACAACCAGTTCTAGACCCACTACAGCAAAACCCGCGCCTACAGCATCACCTCTAAATTTAGGTCCAACGAGGTTTGACGCCTCCGAATACGAACAAAGAACCATAAGCAAAGGAGCATCGCAAAGTATGGGTATATTCAGTAATCCAGGCGATGTGTTTCAAAGAAGACTACATCCGTTGTTTATTGAAAATGAAGATAAACATGTTTGTTATTGTGAAGAAAATAGGTAAGTGTGATCCTATTTACAAGTAATTGGGCTCAACAATATAAATTAATTATCCTCACGCCTTCCCACACGGGTTCTCGAAGGGGTAGGCAGAGGTGTTTAGGTAGTACTTACACACCCCCTTTTTAGAAGCCGCCAGAAATATATTTCAGGTGCCAACGTGACAGATGGCGAGTCCATCGTTGTATACACCTACGCCATTGAATTTCTTTATGGACGTATGCAAGATTTCTCTCGATGTTTTCCTTCACCGTAAGGCTACTGGTGTGATAAATCACTTTACTTAAGTTCAGAAAACCTCTTTGGGACGGGAAGTCGGGATTCGTACTACTGCGATCTTTGTGTCGCAGGAACAGGCCACCACGGCCACGTCACACAAATTATGATGTATAAATATTTTGTAGAAAATCAAGAGGACCCGGGCAAAGCTATCTGGAAGCAGCGCAGCGGGCGAGGGAGGAGCAGAGAAAACGAAAGGCTCAAATGCTACAAAAGAAGTTGAGGAAAGCCAAGAAGAGGGTAACTACAAAACCTCATCATATTTGCAGCATATATTATTCTCTAATCATTTTTTTTTGTACATCGTGTATATTGTAGGTATTCATGATTCGTTTATAAAGGCAATTAAAAAAAATCATATGAACATGGGATTGAAAACCTGCCAACAAATTCAAAGCATCTTTATTTTCTTCGTTGGTTTAAAACAATACAAATTAGGCAATAGCAAGATTTTAAATTAAAGATTAAGAAAATTGGTATGGAAATAACGTTGTGGTGTTTATAACCTTAGGCCAGGTAGTTGATGTGTTTGTTGGTTATACGGTTACCTTAATTAAATCGTGTAAATTTTACATTTTTGAGCTAAATGCGCGCAACATCCATAGCCTTACATGCCAAATATGCCCTTAAGCAAGTTGACCTATCAACACAAGTAGTAGAAAATTTTATCCAATTCAATTCAGCCGTTGTGGAGTAATTGAGTAATAAACATTCTAACGAACTTTCACATACACATAATATTTTTAGGATCAAGCTAAAGTGGGTACATTCAATGGATAAAGTCTCTAAACTGAACGTTAAATTTTACAGGCAGAGCTGGAAAAGTTATGTGAATCGGAGCGTATGAACTGCTACCGTCACGACAACGACCACTGGCACACGGCTCCCTTCTGGACAGCGGGCCCGTTTTGTTTCTGCATGAGTACCTCAAACAACACGTATAATTGCGTGAGAACCATCAACGCTACCCACAACTTGCTCTACTGCGAATTCATCACTGGACTTGTCACCTACTACAACCTGCGAATCGGTAAGAGCTGTAGGCATTAAGCCTTAAGCTGGAACAATATTTCATTATATTTTCGAAAAATAATATCAATATTTTTAAGCGACGAAACAATAAAATACTAAATGACTATATACTAACTAGTTAACTACACAAATATTTAAAAATAAATGTGCCATCCGCATCCGTTGGGGATGCGGATGGCACTCAAACGCATGGTATTCAGAAGTGCTTCCGGTAGACAGGAAGGCGATGGTTTGCCACTGAATGAGTTTTGCGCTATCGATACCTAGGCAAGTCTATATACGCAAGCATCACAACTGAAAATAGATCGTCAATGAAATAATTCGTAAAAATTATGGCGCAATTAATGGCAAGAATGTAGATTTAAAAATGTACCTTATTATCTTAAAGGACATGCCCCAAACCATAAAGATGTCTAGGTAGGTTCATGATACCCACGTTATGGCTTTAAATGTATTTTTATTTACAGATCCATTCGAAACACAAAACAGAGTGAAGTATTTGACCGCATCAGAAAGGGACTATTTTCACAACCAATTGCAACAGTTACTAGGTTGTCGGGGACCATCGTGCCGGAGGTTCTCGCACTCAAACCCGCTAGGTATGTAGAGAAACGCTTACTACATAATTTAAAAGTGAATGCATGCCTATATGCACCTGGAAACACATAAAATTATCGTGGTGGCCGAATGATACGAATATCCGCCTTCAAAATCGCGATTACATTTTGGACCTCCGTCGGTCTGTCTCTGTTCCAATGTCTTTTATGAATGAATTTGATGAAATTGAATTTTATGATTTGTTACACCACGAGCTTTCGGTGAAGGAAAGCATCGATGGGAAACCTGCATGAAATTCAAATGTACAAATAGTCGTGAGTCCACACCCTCCTGTACAGGAAAGCAAAACAAAATAACTTGTTTATCGTAATGGATAATTTCAGGAAGCAGTGAGGACACTTATATCAGGCGCTTTGATGAAGAGCACATGGTCCGCAACGAGCCCATGGGTTATAGTGAAAGGTAGGTGGGAAATTATATATCTATATAAAAGTATGACGTGACCTAATGCTTTAAATATAGGAATGTTTTTTCTATGATGTCTTTTGGCGTTATTTGTACAGCTTGGAAAGTTCTAATAAATTAAAATATTGTAAATTCCAGAGCCTGGCGTTGGAGTGGTTACGGCCGTCGATACGCGAGAGCAAGGGAACTGCACCGGCGCAGGCACATGACGTCATTCTAGTCTATTCTAATGTTTATTCATTAGTACTTTGGGATACCAACATAGCATTCGCTGCTTGTTTGACAAATTGTAGATGGATAGCAATCCACCTGGTCAATTGGTGGATTCTTTTGGATTGATTGGTATTGTATTGGTACCTATTGGCTGACGTAGGGAGAAATCTTATTTATGGATGTGTAGAAACAATCCTGTCTGTGTGTCTTCAAATCTATGGTTATGCATGTAGACCTTGTAATTTTGCATCGAATCTTTTAGGGCTTCCTTTTATAGGTACAAATAACTTCTTTATCGAGTAAAGAACTTTTTTACTGCATTCAGCTTTAGAAATATATAGAACACATTAAAGTGATATATGTATGTACACTGACTAGTGAAGTATTTGAAAATTTATGAGTAATATCATTATCTGCAGTGAATATATCTTCCCTAAGCCTATGATGCATTTAGCTTTAAATTAATATTATAAATATGTATCTAGGTATGTAATGTAATGCTCTATATGCATTCAATAAGAATGGAATCTTTCGACTTTTGTTGTGGATGTTACAAACAGTAAGTATGTAGAAAACACTATTTGTCTAGTTGTCCACAACTATACTCTTTGTCACGCATTTTTATATTTTTCTTTTTACTTTTTCTGTTTTTTGATGCTTTTTTGTTACGTCAAAATAATATATAATTTTCTTTCATCTAAACGAACACGTTTTTATTTGTAGTCGTTTATAAAGGGCTCGATCGCTAAACGAACACGTTTTTATTTGTAGTCGTTTATAAAGTGGTCCTTCTACCGGCAAACTAGTGTTTGTGTTTTTCCACAGTCCTTTACGGTCAGCGTCTAAGTTCAGGTAAAAGATAAACATGGTTGTTACGAGGTCACAAGTTGGACTTGTTCCGAATGTACCTACCCAGTCAAGCAGTGAGGCCGTCCCTATACATCCATCTGAAACTGCCGCTCGGGAACCAGTACAGGTACATTCAACACAATTAGAGTCCAAGACACGAACTCACTCGGTAGCTAGGCGCACAAGCCGCTCTTCTGCAACGGTTGCCGCGAGAAAACTCGCTGCAGAGGCGGAACATACTCGCCGTCTTGCGCAGTTGGAGATTGCCCAAATGCAAGCGACGATGCAGGCCAAGCAGGCAGAGCTAGAGCGCAAATCTGTCGAGGCTGAACACCAAGCTGAGCTTGCCGCTATAGAGGCGGAATATAGTTACTGCTCTGGCAGTGGGAGGAGTCGTGCTAGTGTCGAGCGGTGGCTGCACAGCACTTCACCTGACCCTGCCACAATTCTTGACAATAAGGAGAGAGAGCCATCTTTCAACAACACTGCATTGAATAATGCATGTCAAGTTGGGCATAGTAATAATGTTTGTATATGTTCACAGGATCTGTCTAGACATAATGTCGTCGTTCCGAATATATCAATGCAGAGTCCTACACAGTTTCCTCAGCACAATATTTGCAGGGGTGACGGGGCTATTGCCTCTGATGTTCGCAAGAATGACGGCTCAGCTGAGGATACTGAACTAGTGCAGGCCCTGAAGACATTGACAAAAAATAACGGCCCCAACAAGAACATTTTAATACATTTACCAATATTTGACGGAAAGTCGCCCCTAGAGTGGCTTATGTTTAAGCGTGCTTTCCAGGACACTTTAGGTGCCTTTACAGATGCGGAAAACCTTGCGCGCTTGAGTCAAGCATTAAAAGGAGCTGCGCGTGAGGCAGTAAGTATGCTATTAGTAATGGCACCCCAGGCGAGCGACGTTATTAACGCTCTGGACCGCCGCTTTGGCAGACCTGAGCAAATAGTGCTTCAGGAAGTGAATACAATCAGAGCACTGCCCAAGCTCGGGCCAGAGGTAAGAGATTTGAATATTTTTGCTGCTCGTGTACGCAATTGTGTAGAAGTCGCAAAATTACTACAACACAGCGATTATTTACGGTCTCCGGAACTATTTGGAGCGTTGATTAGTAAACTGTCTCCACTATTACGTACACGGTGGTTAGATTTTGCTGCCAGCCACCAAGGTATCAGTCAGGCCAGAGTTGAGATGTTGTCGCATTTTCTGAACCGCGAAGTTGACTTAGTCATGGAGTTCGGCGCAGTATCCGAAGCATCATCATCGGCTCCTGCACAGCAACATCGAACGCATAGCATTTCAGACTCCTGCACTGGAGCAATCCCTAAGATTTATAAGTCAAAATCAGCAAAATTATTTAATCATGAAAATAATTGTGTATTCTGTAATCAGCAACATCATCTGTCAAATTGCAAAAAGTTTATAGCTTTGTCAATCGATGACAAATGGCATTTTATAAAAGAAAATAAAGTTTGTCATCGATGCTTGCAAAAAGTTCCGCATAGTTTCAAATTTTGTAACAGGAATAAGGTCAATTGCACAATATCAGATTGTCATCGTCGACATCACACATTGTTGCATAATAGTAACTTTGTTTCATCCGCACTTGAGAACGTTCAGATTGAACCTACGCCTACTACAACAGGAACAAATACTGATCAGGTCCTTTTAGCCATCAACAACACTTCAGTCAATTCTACGTCTCGTCCTTTATTAAAAATAGTAGCTGTTACGGTTTCCGGCCCGTCTGGGAGCTTCGACACATTTGCTCTATTGGACGATGGATCGACGGCAACGTTCATAGATGCGGACATCGCCTCACAAATAGGAGCCAAGGGCCCCGAGGGCCGCTTACGTTTAGATTGTGTTGGAGGATTAACGAAAGATAGTACAGTTCAGTATGTAGATTTTGAAATAAAGGGTCGATCATCCTCACAAAGTTTCCCCATAAATAATGCTAGGTCAATAAAAAATTTAGGATTACTTAGTCAGTCTGCTACGCGCGACAGCTTATGCACCTACTCTCACTTGTCAGATCTTGTGGATGAGCTGTGTTACGTTGAAGCTAGGCCTACACTTATAATAGGTATAGATAATTGGCACCTCATTATTGCGTCAGAGGTTAGGAAGGGCATGAAATCGCAACCTGTCGCTATTCGAACCCCTCTGGGAGGGGGGTTATTTGGATTTACGAGTAGCAAAACTAGAAAAGTGGACACTGCCTACCATGTGTCCTTAAGTGAACGTAACAATCCACAGCATGAACTGGAAGCCCTCATAAAGGAACAATATAAGCTAGACGCGATTGGTATCACCAAACACGAACCTCGCAGCTCAGATGATCAGCGCGCTCTTCGCATCTTGGAGCATTCATCACAACGCTTACCGAATGGGCGCTTCCAGGTTGGCCTTCTATGGAAGGCGGATGATGTCACAGTGCCCGACAGCTATCCTCTGGCATTTTCCAGGTTTAGAAACCTTGAATCGAAGATGTCAAAGGATCCTGACTATGCTAAACGTTACCAACTTAATATTCAGGACTTACTTTCTAAAGGTTACGCTGAGGAGTGTACAAAGCGATCGACCACGTCAGTTTGTTGGTATTTACCGCATTTCGGTGTGGTGAATCCTAACAAACCTGGAAAGCTTCGTGTTGTCCATGACGCCGCCGCCAAAGTACAGGGTTTATCTCTAAACTCTATGCTTTTGACGGGGCCTGATTTCTTACAACCTCTACTCGGGATTTTGATGCATTTTAGAGAAGGGAGGATTGCTTTAACAGCCGATATCAAAGAGATGTTTCCTCAAGTGAAAATTCAGGAATGCGATCGAGACGCGCAACGCTTCCTATGGCGCGATGATCCTACGAAACCAATCAAAATATATCGCATGTCCTCTATGATTTTTGGGGCATGCTCCAGCCCTGCAACGGCTATTTACATTGTCAACCGAAACGCATCGGAATTTCGACGTGAGTTCCCAGAAGCTGTTCACGAAATCACGACCAACACTTATATGGACGATTATATCGGCAGTTTTAATGTTTCTATAGGACACGCCGCGGCCTTAGCGGCAGAAATTATTAAAGTTCATAAGCGTGGGGGTTTTGAAATGCGCGGTTGGATGTCAAATGAGCTCGGCGCTCTTAGTCAGTTACCAAAAGAGTTGCTGTCTGATCTCTCAGTTGTTGATCGTAGTGTAGACTTGGGTAGTTTACAATCAGCCACTTTCACTCGAACCTTAGGTTTAATATGGCAACCATTTCATGATGTCATAGGCTTTAATCCTGGTCTAAAAGATAATTCACCAGGTCACTTCACTAAACGCATAGTATTGGCTCAAATCATGCGTATTTACGATCCATTAGGCATCTTAGCCCCCATTGTAGTGAGAGGTCGGATTTTGTTTCAGAATTTATGGCGAAAAAATACTGGATGGGACGAGAGGCTATCAGAGGCGGACCACGTAACTTGGTTGGAATGGTTTGAATGCCTTACATCGATTCCAAAATTACGAGTACCAAGATGCTATATGTCGAGCAACTATTCAGACCTACAGTTACATGTATTTTGTGATGCTAGTGAGTTGGCACACGCCGCGGTTGCCTATTGGAGATTTGTGCTTCCAAATGGTGAGGTAAAACTGGCACTTATAGCCAGTCGTGCGCGTGTTTCTCCATTGAAACCAGTATCAATTCCGCGCTTAGAATTGCAAGGTGCTCTTATAGCCACTCGTCTCGCCACCATGATTTGTGAATTACATCGGTTCAAACCTAGCCGTAGATTTTTATGGTGTGATTCCATGACTGTTTTAGGGTGGTTACGAAGTGATGCAAGAAATTATAAGCCTTTTGTTGCGCATCGCGTGGGGGAAATATTAGAGAATACGAATTTAGACGAATGGTTTTGGGTTCCAACAGAATATAATGCTGCTGACGACGCGACGCGGGGTAAATATACCATTGAGTCACGCTGGTTATTAGGCCCAAGCTTTCTATTGACTCCTGCCTCCGAGTGGCCACTAGAGCCCAAAGTCACAATGCCGACCACTCTGGGACAGGAGGAAGTGAAGCCATCTCTCCGTATCCCCAAGTCATCTTCTGCTATAGAATACATCAGCTTCACCAATCCACATCACTTGCCTTTACCAGTAGTTGTTGATATCACGCATTTTAGTTCTTGGATTCGATTGGTAAGGGCAACTGTGAAAACTCATCAATTCATTGCCTCCATTTTCAAAAATCGACATCATTTTCAAAATTTTTGGATTAGAGATATATGTATCTCTATTAATACACCTGAGCGCAATTCACGGCCTAATTTCGCCTCCGTCACCGCTTCTGCGCCATACGATGCAGAAGACATCATTCGCGCAGAACGACACATTTTGGGGTGGAGTCAGCTCAATGCATTTGGAGAAGAAATTGAATGTCTCACACATGGCAAACCCATTTCAAAGAAGAGTCGTTTGGCGATTTTATCTCCAGAACTGAGGAACGGCTTATTACATCTTGCTGGAAGAACATCATCCGTTTCTAATACAAAGCCAATTATTCTGGATGGGAAGGAGCCAGCGACACGCCTTTTAATTCACCACTACCATTCAAAGTTTGCTCATGCCAATACCGAGTCAGTTGTCAATGAACTGCGGCAAGACTATTGGATCATCGGATTAAGAAACGCCGTACGCTCAGTGGTGCATAGATGCCAACTTTGCAAGCTATTGAAGAGTCCAACCTTGCAGCCACCTATGGCAGATCTACCAGAGGCAAGACTTGCTCATCATCAGCGCGCCTTTACCTACACCGGCGTGGATTATTTTGGGCCGGTGGCCGTAACGATTGGACGAAGACAAGAGAAGCGTTGGGTGGCATTATTTACGTGTCTGGTAACAAGAGCCATTCACATTGAGCTTGTAGCTTGTTTATCTGCAGACTCAGCCATCATGTGTCTGAGACGCTTCATGGCTCGCCGCGGCACACCAAAGGAGTTATTTTCGGACAATGGAACGTCGTTTGTGGGAGCCAATCGTCAACTGCGGATACTTTATGACGCCGCAGTTCCACGGTATGCAGCAGAACAGAAAATAGCTTGGCGTTTTATTCCTCCTTCAGCACCCTTCATGGGCGGAGCCTGGGAAAGACTTATCCGATCGGTGAAGACAGCACTGAAAGTGACGTTAAGAGAGCGAGCCCCCCGTGAAGAAGTCCTCGCAACATTGTTGTCTGAAGCAGAAGCATTAATAAATTCACGACCGCTAACCCACATCTCCCCCGACGCTGATTATCCGGAAGCGCTTACTCCCAATCATTTTTTGCTGGGTGATTCATCTGGACGCCCGTTTCCAGGTCCCAGAGACCTTTCGGATGATGCGTTGGTTGGCAGAAGCGGTTGGCGAAAGGCACTGCGACTCACTGATCATTTTTGGCGTCGTTGGGTTAACGAATATTTACCCACCTTAGCCCCACGCCGCATACCGGGAACAGACGTTACGGTTAAGGTTGGAGACTCGGTACTAATCGGAGACGGAGATTTACCGAGGGGGACCTGGCCACGAGGCGTCATCGTAGCTCTGTACCCGGGGCGTGACGGCGTGATACGAGTGGTCGATGTAAGAACACAAGGGGGTATTTTAAGGCGACCCTTAAAAAGAATTGTTCTTTTATAAAAAAGGGGAGAATGTCCACAACTATACTCTTTGTCACGCATTTTTATATTTTTCTTTTTACTTTTTCTGTTTTTTGATGCTTTTTTGTTACGTCAAAATAATATATAATTTTCTTTCATCTAAACGAACACGTTTTTATTTGTAGTCGTTTATAAAGGGCTCGATCGCTAAACGAACACGTTTTTATTTGTAGTCGTTTATACTAGTAGAGGTTAATAAAAGTGATATTAAACTGTTGCCATCGTGATGATAACGTGTATTGATTGTAATAATAAAATTATTTGGAAAGCTACACAACATTGCAGTTTCATTTTCTTGTCTCACTATCCTACATGTAAATCTTC
>JACCPG010000549.1:0-19635 GCA_016069955.1 Drepana arcuata
GACCAAAGATTTTTCACACTCACTGCTTCAAGGCTTAGCTTCCAACTGTACAACTCGTACGATAGCCGGGTGTGCTTTTTACTTATCTTTATTGCATGTCTATTCTAAGTTTATTCTAAGATATTACATATTTTAAGTTTTTTGAAAGCAATAAGCTATTTTATAAAAATTTAATACATAATTGAGAGACAAGAAATAATATAACGAATGTGCTTATATTGGGTTTTATTTACACTTCACTGAGTACTACAGGTACTACAGGGCGGCGCATCACAGGGATACAACTTAACGACAATAAATGGATTACAAAATAACAATACAATTAAAGGGCGTAACATTAACTCAGAATCATGACTTTATAGGTATTTTTTCAGAAACTATTAATAACATAAATTCCACATGTCTAACTTTATCGTTTTTATGCGAAAATAATAACATATAGGAATACATATCCACAAGGGTCCCCGTAGGGGTAGACAGAGGTATATAGGTAGCACATACACACACACTTTCCGCCAGAGACATATTTTAGGTGCCAACGTGATAGATGGCGAGTCCATCGCCGTAACTCAAGAACAACTATATATACGCTTTTAATTCCTTCTCGAACATATGCAGGTTTTCTCCCGATGTTTTCCTTCACCGCGAAACCGGTGGTGTGACTAACCAATATACATACTTAAGCAGAGAAAAACTCATTGGTACAGTCGGGATTCGAACTTGCAATCTTTGTGTTGCAGGCAACTACTCAAGCGCACGGCCACCACGGCTTCAAGGTAAAAAAAATATTATGTATTATATTTTATTACCTTCATTGTACGGTACAATGCATACAATCGCATATTAAAACAACTGTCTTATTTTCTGAAACACCCCGAATATCATCATTTCGCGGGAGATATATTCAGATGGCAACGTGATAGATGGCGAGTCAGTCGCCGTCTCTCTAGCACCAATTTACATACGTTTTTGAGTTTCTTCCCAAACATATGCAGGGTTCCTCTCCAATATTTTTCATTCTTATAATATTATGTACATATATAATATCGAACGCCGCATTAATAACAGATTATATACATATTTGGTGAGTTTATGAACGCTACTGGCATTGTATATATCAACTGGCCTGCTCAGCTTTAAGACCATCTTGTCTGTTCCATATGCCATCTCCGCTGAAGTGGTACTTCTTCTCAATCTCATATAGTACCAGGCTGAGAATCTGGTCGTCGGTCAGAGTGCTATACTTCAAGTTGTTGAGGTACTGCTCTCCTTGTGCACTACGATCGCTCACGGCCATTGCACCACTGCGTAAGGTGAGTAGGAAATTTATGTGATGTGCCACGTCCACCCTGAACGAGAAAATATACAGAATTAATAAGAAGGAATTTGTTTTGTTATTGTAATCTAAAAAAACGGACTAGGCTATGGAGTCGATTTATTGGTGCTAACATGTGTGCGGCAATGGCGGACTAAGACTTTTTGAGACCTAGGGCGATGTTTAATTTTGGGTCCCTGAGTAAATATTTAGAGAGCGCTCAAACCTTGCATTTTTATTGAATTAAACACAATGCAGATGAAAAATCAAAGTCTGAATAGTATTTTTATTTCGTTACTAAGAGAGAAGTCAAACAACGCATAGTGATGGGCCCCGGGCCCCCGATCAGGCGTAGGCCCGGGGAGGAGCGCCCCAGCAGCCCCTAATCTAGTCCATTATTGGTGTGCTGTGAGGAAGTTTTGTCGACTCGTTTTTATAGTCAAAACTATCACGCAGCACACACGCTAGCACCGCACAGTAACGTAGCAATTGGGTGACAGACCCTTTAAGGGCCCTCGGTCTTAGTAGGCCTGCAGGTCGTGAAACCTAAAGAGTCACTTAATAATGTAATATCAAATGAACAACGATTCTTTGGATTTGGGATTAATATTTTTTTATTAAAACGTCAACCTTGTTCGCAGGACAACTTAGGCCTCAAATAGCTACCTAAGTGTAGCTACAGATAAGCACATATAGCCCTAGATAACGCTATTTCGACTAGCCATTTAGGCTATATTCCAAAGAGATCTTACTGAGGGTACAGCAACAGATGGCAGTTATTCAGTATTGTCGTGCTGCAAAAGTTTTCCTTGAGGAATTTAATGTTCTCGTCAATGACGTGCAGCGCCGCATGCAGCCAGTACTTGTGCTTCTTCAACTGACATATCACTTGCCTCAGCACTGCTGCTTCAGTACTGACATCGCTGTTGTTACTTGTTTGTAGGGAAGTACTTATTAGCACTGCAATATCTCTACTACATACTTTGTTGCCGAAGTTGGAAATGTAACTAAAGAGACAGAAAAGAAGAGAAGATTTATAAGTATAGTTAAGAAAATATTTAGTCCAATATTACGTTTATATTATATTAGCGTGTATGAGATGACTGATGAATGTGGACGAAACGAAAGAGGCCTCTAAGTCTGGAGAGATCTGACGCTGTACTCTTTCTGCACACCCCGCGAAGGACCCGGCGCGATGAAATGTATCTATGTATTATACTAGCTAAATCCCACGACATCAAAATCGCTTCAGCAGTCTCAATTCTAGCTAAAAATATTTGACGTCGCTATTCCCCTACCCCTTAGTGGGCGAATTATGAAAAAGTTATTGATGTACGTTCCTGGAGTGATACTATAGGATATACCATATATCGCTCATACCAAATTGCATTTAAATTCGGTCAGCAATTTTGACGTAAAAACCTTACAAACAGACATATAGATAGCCAGACACGTGCATAACATTAAGTTAGTCATGATGAGATGAGAAATAATGACTGAAACTACATACTTATTGAACACTTTGCTGGACGCAATCAAATTATTCAAACTATAACACTGCTTCTTAGCTGCCTGGATTTTGTTTAAACGATTCAACATTTTGTTTTTGTGAACAACCATTGCAAGAACCTGAAAATAAGTTCATGTTAATATAACATTTTTAGCTGGAAATATTAATAATATAATGTCATAAATGAAAGCCTACAAAAAAAGAATGCAGATTCGCACCTTGGTGGTCTGTTCTAATGATCTGGATAGCCTTACGGTGAAGAAAAACATTGCACAGGAAACTCGCATACGTTTAAGAAATAAAACAAAGGACGTATGTATGTGTTTGAGAAACGAGGTATCGATCTCGTATAACCGAAACCGAGCTGTAAAGAACTGCACAGTTCGTGATCTGGTTCCAAGTATGAGTAGGTATATGTGAGCTGCGATAATGGAAGGTAGAAGAAATGTACTATACCCTTGGGTTTGTAGACAAGACTTGGTACTCCTTCAAATTCTTTAGATGATCGAGCCTTTCTTGGACAGTTTTGGGGCACATGCAGTACACCCTTAAACAACGCTTTTGTGCTTCTAGAGGTATCCGGTACTCCTGCATATTGTAAACTTAACATTTTAGTAAGCAGCTAGACCAATTATTAATTGTAATATAAAATTAATAAAAACAGTTTTTTTTAATTCTCTCTTAGTTTGAGTTCTGGGACCTTTTGCTACTTAACCGGGCAATGGCGAGACAAAGGCCAGGCAATTTAATGTGCTAAGCAACCACAGCTAAGGGCACCTCCTCTGGGGTACAGACCTCTGCTTAGAGCGTTGCTGGATAGCGAGTAAGGGAGCTGGGCTGGACTGGTATAGTAAATATTTAAGGGCGGGATTTTAGACGCACAGTCTAGCTCGGTCCAGGCCGGCGTTTGCGAGGGTCAGGTGGGAACTTTTCGGCTTATTCGCGTCGAGCCTCGACTTTTTCTGAACTTTACGTGCAGAACATAAATGTTGCTTACCTCGACTATATCTCGTATATGCAGTATAGCATTGTAATTGTTCTTAAGAATAGCTGGTTCCATCCTTATCACATCCCTGATATTGTATCCAGCTATCATGCCAACATTGTCTAGTATCAATTTCGTATTTATGGGGTCTGCTGCTATTATGAATCCATTCCGTTTGATAGTGGCAACCTCGAATTTGAGAACATTCTGAGCAATGTCCAGAGCTTCTTTGATATCAGACATAGGCTTGTGTTTCAAAGGCAAGTAATTGCGACAGAGTTTCTGAAACTCCTCAGATGTGACAGACAGCCTCCACTTGAGGTATTTTTCGAGGATACTCACTCTTACTGTTACTGGTGGAAAATATGAATTTTGAGATGAAATGTATTTTGTGTATTTTTAACTAAATGTATTTTTACTTTCACTAGGCATATAATACAAATGAAATATAAATAATGTTTTGTTCCCTGCGGGGAGGAAGCAATCACCTATATTGGATGTTGAATACTTTACAAATTATTTGTCAACTTTGTGATAGTAAATACATGTAATATTGAAGTGACTTTGGTGGAATATAGTTAATGATTAAAATAAATTATAATCATTTTATTTTTTATGCCTTTTGGGTTGGTTGGTGCATGCACAGTATTATATAAACTATGAATAGATTTATTGAACTCACAAATTGTGTTGGAATCATCAAGGCGGTCCAGAACTCTGCAACTAGAGGGCCACTCTTCAATCTTACTGAGAATAAGTTCTTCCAAATTTAAGTCTTTTGGTAAAATTGAATCTTTTTTCAGCTTCTCTATAGTCCTGGACTTGACAATTGTGTGATACCTTGAGTACATTAAAACATGGCATGAGTCTTGAGCATTCGCATTTGACATCCACC
Source organism: Drepana arcuata (assembly GCA_016069955.1). Classification (NCBI taxonomy): domain Eukaryota; kingdom Metazoa; phylum Arthropoda; class Insecta; order Lepidoptera; family Drepanidae; genus Drepana; species Drepana arcuata. Next base: position 4,706 of record JACCPG010000549.1, read on the forward strand.
TCTGCCTACCCTTCGGGGACCCTTATGGGAAGGTGTGATGATATATTACTTAATTTTTTTATTACATGCATATGAGTAGAAGTGTTGTGTTCTGGTGTCTGTCAGCATGCATGCTTGAATTGAAACAAATAAATGGTAGGGAATTAAAAAAACCTGTTCATATAATAGGTACTTACTTTATAATGTGTTTAGGGAGGATTTTAAAAAAACCACACTCTTTGAGAATCTCCCCGTAGTTATCCATTGTGATTGGATTCATGGAGAATACATGGAGGTTCTGACATGCCTCTATTGCGTCTATATCGAACTTGTTCAGTACCTGTAGTGTGCACTGAAGCCGGTCATCACTCAACTTGTCTAGATGGGGGTGTTTTTTTTTTAATATTGAGAAATATGATTGCGGTATAGTTTGACCTGAGAAATAATAATATATAATAGCTTTAAAGGCATCGCTATATCTTTCAGGTGTTTTTTTTTTTACAAAGGATTGAGATTTTACCTGTGATTCTTTCATAAAAGTCTAGAAATGGTACATTGTGATAACTTTTTGTAACAATTATTTTATGAATATGGAATAAAAAGATACGACTTCTGTTAAAGTAAGTCAGGGATGGTGCATGAATAGCCATTTTAGAAGGCTAATCTGATATATATTATATAAACTAATTGGAAAGAAAACAACAACATAACCTTAACTTGTTGTTTGGTTTTGACAGCTGTGACTGACAGATCCTTTATTTTTGTGACATTCTCGATCATAAAATAATTTCATTCAATATAACAAACTACAAAGTGTAACTAGCGCCAGTAACAAAGCCATAGCATAAAGAGACAAAGTAGGTTATCTTCATACAAACGCACCGCGCGCGGCTTGTATGTGTGCGCTATTGTATCTATGTGTCGACGCACGCACACTCTAACAAAATCTCGACCCGTTTCTCAGTGCGCCAGTCGGGGCTAACACTGCACAAGGTTCGCGCGCGCGTCACGGCTTTTCGGCACCGCTAAATGATTTATTCATCAATATCATCATCAAAATGTCTGATAATCGCAGAAGAACGTATTGCTGTGTGTTTGGGTGTCTTAATAATTCATCGATTCCAGACCTGTCTCTGTTCAGATTACCTATTGAACAGGAAAGGTAAGTTAGTCACTTATTCTAGCATAATATAATTTTACTTGATGATGAGATATACGAGAGAGGAGAGAGACCTACGTACTTATATATTTTTTGTTTGTATTAGTTTTCTATCACACAGGAAGTAGGTAGGTAGGCTCCTACTAGAATGTATTAGGTACTTTTGATCTGGCAATTGGTTTGCCGCTATTTCTTTGTTTACGTTTAGTTATGCCGATTTCTCAGTATTGTAGGTATAGTAACTAAGTACCTACCTACTTACAGAAATTCGTAATTCAAAATAAGTATGTACGAGTACCTAATTGACTAATAGTAAATCAAATACATATAAAACAAAGTTCGAATCATAACAACAAATTCGATTATAGTCTAAGAGACAGTCGTTAGTTTTTATTTCTTTTAATGATAATATTTCATTCACTTTATTTATTTTTTATTATAGATACCTAATGTATATTAAATGTGCTTTTTATTTCAGACGCCTTCAGTGGCTGCGCGAAGCGCGAACAGCCGCGCCTAATATTTAGCTAAAAGTGACAACCCTAAGACAGTAGGTAATTATATCGCGAATTGGGCCGGAGATAACCTACTTACTCCCTCTCTTTATACTATGACAAAGCATAGATTTCATAATAACAACAAAAATAGGGGCGGTACCGGTACGGTAGGAAAGTAAAACACAAGTTAAACGAGAAATAATACTTACTTGCGGTCCTAACAGGTTTCGGCTTTCAAGGCAGACTGCCGTTAAATTACATTAAAAAGAATGGAAAGCTGGATTTTAAAACTTATTTAATGTTATGGTAGACCAACAGCTTAACCACATATAAAAAAGATTATACTATATTTTGATTATCTATCATTTAATAGATAGTAGTTAGTGATGGGTCGTTGACGGGTTTTCCGTTAACGAAACGCTAACGTTGATTTACGTTTGTCAACTAGTTAATCAACTAGTTAAATTCGTCAACGAGTTAACGTGCTACCTCAGAATACAGAAAGAACCAGAAGCCGTTAACGCGCCCAATACTGAAGCGTCAAAAACTACTCTAAAATAGAGTAGTTTTACGCGAACGCGACTAGTCACTCATCGCGCGTGACGTGCTTCACCGCTGCAAGATTTAATTAAATTATGCCTTCCTGTGTCGTCCCGACGTGTAAAAATTCAGCTGGGCTAAAAAAAAAACTAGATGGGATCACATTTCATACGTAAGTAGTGCATTTAGATGTTTTGTTAATTGATAATTGAATAAATTGTTCGGTCTATTATTGTCGTAAATAGTGTTGCCAAATATTGAGAGTTGCAATTTTCCCTAGAATGCAAACTTTTATTAGTTATTATATAATTATATGATAACTAGTAAAATATGCGCTATGGCACTCATTAGGGGAGGCCTATGCCTAGCAGTGGACTATTATAAGGCTGATGATGATTTTTTTTTTAAATCTACTTAACAGCTTACAAATATTTATACAGGGTTAATCACTTAGTCAGCGTGCTTTTAGGGGTATATTCTGTCTGCACATCAAAACAAACAACTTTTGTTCTGCTACTTACCTGCGGCCTACATTTACACGTTCGTTCATCAATGCCTCTTTTGCTGGCCGCTGTAGTAGTACTAATAACCCTGTTTATGTTTAAAATTAGTAGGTAGTAATAATATTTTTAATTACCTATGTTTGGGTTTGTAGCAATCCGATCAGTATGTGGATTTCATTAAAAGTGTGTGTGTAATAGTATATTTGACCTAAACATTTACCCCAAAACGGGTAAGTAATGTCTGAGCTAGCAACATTACGCGGGTGGAGGTGAGACGGGTGCGGGGCGCAAGTTATGATTTTTGGACACAGCGCGCGGCTTGTAATTAGAGCTCAACGCGGCTTCTGGTTCTTTCTGTATTCTGAGCGTGCTACTAATGTCAACGTGCAACGTAAACCGTTGATTCATTGAACGGTTTTTATTCAACGATTGCGCGTTAAATTTTAGTAACTAAGTTACAAACTTAAGAGTTCAAATTGTATGATATGACCGTCACTCGCAATCTATGACGTTATTTTCAACGTAAGTTTTTTAAATTGCTCAGCTCGTTGCGTTTACATTCTCGTTTATTGAACGAGACGCACGAGTTAAATTCATAAACGTCGTTGACGAATTCAACTAGTTGATTCATAAACAGTAGACATGGGTCGTTATGCGATTTCTCAAAAACGAAACGTATCCAGTTTTCAATCTCAATAGCGGCTTTTGAAACTATGTATTTTAAAAACTAGTTATTGGCTTAATTCAGAATATTCCTTTGTACGTCTTTCAGTCAGTTCAAAAAGAAAAATTCCCATTTTCTATCCGTCGACCTTGCTTTTTATTTAACTTTTTTTTTACTAGTACGAGTTTTTTTGGTGGAAAGCCGAAGCAACCTAGGACATCTTGCGATACCCTTGGTGTTGCAGAAGTCCATGAGCAGCGGTGACCACTTACCATGAAGAGTGGCCCGCTTGCCTCTTTGTCGTCTCAATAAAAAAAAAGCAAGTATTTATTTAGGACATAATTATATTCAACCGTCAGAAAAGAGCATTTTCCGTTAGATTAATTAAAGTAAGGAAAGGATCCGACTTCTTTACATGTTCCAGTGAAGGTAGAGATAGGTAAGAGAAGACAGATGTTACATTTGTGTTTATGCTGATGGCCTTGTAGTCAATGCATTATTTTAAAGAAAAAAAAATAAAGCGTTTTTATTATAGCACAACAATAAATAGTTTGAACCCATTCAATTTATGTAAGTCAAAACGATGTAGGCAACACTATAATGACATCACTACAATATAATTTAGCCGGATAAAATAACTAGTTTGAACCCACCTAATTTAAGTACGCCCAAACGACATATGCGGGACTATGAGACAACGCTACGATATAATACGGACGGGTTACAATAACTGCTTCGCTTCATCGGTGCAGGAAGATATAGCTCGGCTCGGTTCGGCTTCGCTCGGTTGGTTTCGCAAATAGCCTCAGAGCAAATTTATTTGCTCTGAGCAAATTTATCGATTAGTGATGGGTCGTTGACGGTTTTTCCGTTAACGAAACGTTAACGTTGATTTACGTTTGTCAACTAGTTGATCAACTAGTTAAATTCGTCAACGAGTTAACGTGCTACTAATGTCAACTTGCAACGTAAACCGTTGATTCATTGAATGGTTTTTATTTAACAATTGCGCTTAAAATTTTAGAAACAATTTGGTTCAATTGGAAAATGTAAACAAACAAATTAGTATTAACCGGTTTCTCTCGGGTGGACGAGCGGGAACGCCCCGCCGCGCCATTCCTTCCAACAATATCTTGTACCCATTCTTAAAATAAATATTTTGAAAATCATCTCTTTCATCCTTTACTTAAGATTTCAAATTGTATGATATGACCGTCACTCGCAATCTATGACGTTATTTTCGACGTAAGTTTTTTAAATTGCTCAGTTCGTTGCGTTTTAGTTCTCGTTTATTGAACGAGACGAACGAGTTAATTTCATAAACGTCGTTGACGAATTCAACTAGTTGATTCATAAACGTCGTTGACGAATTCAACTAGTTGATTCATAAACGTCGTTGACGAATTCAACTAGTTGATTCATAAACGTCGTTGACGAATTCAACTAGTTGATTCATAAAAGTCGTTGACGAATTCAACTAGTTGATTCATAAACGTCGTTGACGAATTCAACTAGTTGATTCATAAACGGTTAACGTTAATACGTTGACAGGAGATCAACGGTTGATTCAACTAGTTCGTTGATTCAACGCTCACTCCTATTATCGGTGCAGGAAGATATAGCTCGGCTCGGTTCGGCTTCGCTCGGTTGGTTTCGCAAATAGCCTCAGAGCAAATTTATTTGCTCTGTGCAAATTTATTTGCTCTGAGCAAATAGCTAGTTTTTAAAATAAAGGGTTTTACGTTGACAGGAGAACAACGGTTGATTCAACTAGTTCGTTGATTCAACGCTCATCACTAATAGTAGTCCTTGTCCTTGCTACCATCCATGAAAATAATTTGTTTTAGGAATAACAAATGCTTTAGATACAATGATATGTTTTGATTCTGTGTTTTATAAATTTCAGTCGTTCCAATGAATTAGTAATTGAAATTTAATTGTATTGCAATACAATTACTTATATCAATCAATAACTATGTATTACTTTGTTTTGTAGAGGTTAGTTACTTCTAAGCTAAATTGTTAAATGGTTCATTAAGTTTTGTACCGATTATTTCAATGAGGAGAACACAAAAAATATAGCAATAATCTTGATAACAATCTCTCTTTAATTGTATAAAATATCACAAATTTCAGATGGACTGGGCTGCAGTAAGGAGTCATTTCAAACAGACTTGGTTAACTTCACTCCTTAGTCTAGTTCTGTTTACTGGTGTGACATATTTTTTAATATGGGCTGAGGTACTTATACCTACATTATTTATTTGTAAATACTTCCTTTTTGACCCTCCACTCAATGGTTCATAAAGAACATTTAAGCTTTTGATATAATTACTGCAAATTGCAAGTAATACTAAGTTTGTTTTAGAGTCAAACAATAAGAAGTAACTTAATGTTGGAAGAATTAGTGTCAGCTGCGGAGAGTATAGATGTCCACACAGGAGAACAAGATACTAGGTTCGAAGGGAGAGTAGTACATATTGTAGGTCCGATCCATATACATGAGCCTATATCTGAACCGGACTACAACATTCATGTGCAGGCAGTGAAGTTGAGGAAGAGAGTGCAAATGTACCAATGGATCGAAGAGACAACGTAAGTAAATTGAAGATGTTTTATTTTTTATAAAATAGTGACATGATATGTGCTTATCATATCACACACAATTACAGGTAAAGTATAAGTTGAGTAAAAAAGAAATATGCTGGAGCAGTGTTGTTTGCATGCAAATATAATGTAAACACAATTGAAGTATGTGGTTCTAGAAAGGCATCTGCAGTACGGGACATTCAGTCCTTTCATTTTCCTTGTTTCATTTCACTTAGCTTAGTGTAGCATAATCAAATGGTTTCTATCTCGAAGGTTAAAAAAAGATGACACTATTAATGTCTTATTGTAAATTGGTAGCTTTTTGGTGACTGCAACCTTAATTTGGAAGATGCTTATGGGTAGTGTTCACTTTTGCAGTGTAAAGGGTTTTCACAAGTCAACATAATGGTATTGCTGTCAGTCAGCCCTTCTGCTGCCAAGACTTATAATTACTTAATTAAAACTGGGTGGTATGTGTAGTGGTAATGTGCCTCTTGCATAATGAGGAATTGTATAGTAGGGTTGTTTGCGAAAAAAAAACAACCTGGATCAAATAGATCGGACTCTGAAGGACGGGAACTTTAAGAGTACTTGAAACCGACGAGCATGTATGAAGAGACTGATACTGATGTACCCCGTTAGGGATTTGGCGTGATGATATGTGTGTATATTCTTCAGATACAAATTAATACCTATAAAGATTAACTATAAAAAGAACAAACATTAAACAATAAATTATACAACTGAGGACATATTTTCCTCCATTCAAATGGTACATAATATTTCCATCCATGCATCTGCAAACACATCCCATTTAGGGTTGGGGACTAGGAAGGTGTTGAGTAACCTCAGAACATAATAATTTCTTTTCAGGGAACAAGATAATTTCCTAAGTGAGCCAGCTGAGGAGTCGCAGAAAACATACTGGTATCACAAGGATTGGAGGGATTATGTAGTGGACTCCTCACTGTTTTACATAAGACCTGGCCACCACAATCCTGCATCAATGCCAATGTTCAGTGAAACGCACATAGCTGAAACTGTGAAAATTGGCTGGCTATATTTAGGTAAGCTTTCACTAGATCCACTCCACATGTTTCTACTGCAGGTGCTAATTATCAGCAACATATTATTAGCAATGGATGTTTTCAATTGACTGTATCTATGTTTTTGCAGAACTTACATACATTTATTAAAGAAGGAAAACATTGAGATGAAATCTGCATGTTTCAGAAAAAAGTCTTATGTTTGGGAAAAGAGGGCATTATTATTGCTCTGCCTATAATTTCATAGAACCTTTGTTGGGAGGCTTAAATATATATAATAACTAGTGATTATTTACTTTACTTAATAACTTTAATAGACTATATATCTCAGGCAAAGCGAGGATGTTACATTATTGTAAGAAGAATGTTTTGTACTATTGCCAGGTTTTTGGTATCCTGATGTGATGATATTAGTGTTCACAAACGGGCAGCAGAATTTTAAACATCAAGGAAAATTTCTTTTGTCAACTGGGTAATACACAGTCAGAATATTCACTAGAAAAGCCATTTGTACAATGATTAAGCATTTCTGTTATTTGTTGAGTGTCTGATAGGTATCCGTCGTTTGTTGTGTACATCAGCATGTTAAATATGTATGTAGACACGATGCAAGTGGTTTTCCTTGAAAGTACAGAGGTATTTATCCTCAAAAAAACTATATATATATATACATACTTACATCGATTGTAATCTAAAAACTCGTAAAATTTCTTGTGTTATATTCTCATAAAGTATTTTTTTTTACTTAATATAGTGGCTTAATATATATTGACGACCGTCTGGTCTAGTGGTTAGAGCTCCTGACTGCGAAACTTGAGGTCGCGGGTTCGAATCCCGCTGAGGGCAGATATTTATATTATTCATTTGTGTGATGAACACGAGTATTTGTACCTTAGTCTTGGATGTCCTATGTATTTATGTATATATCTATCTATATAAGTAGATATATCGTTGTCTAGTTACCATAACACAAGCTTTATTTACTTTGGGACTAGGTCAATTTGTGTTGAATTGTCCCAGGTATTTATTTATTTAATATAACATAATTATACTTGCACCTATTTATATCTCCAGAGAAAAGTGTAAATTATTGAAGTCTGTTTATCCTTTTGAGAGCAATGGTTGAGATATACAATGCACTCCAGCTTTACGGTAAAGGAAAACATTAAGAGGAAACTTTAATGTGTTTGAGAACAGTCAAGTATTTATGTATATAATCATGCTTGAGAAACGGCGTTGAACTCTCTACCTATCACGATGCCACTTAAATATGTCTCCGGCGAAAAGGGGTTGAGTTACTGCGCTAAACACCTCTGTCTACCCCTTCGGGGAGCCTTGTGGAGTAAAGATATAGGTATAATAATAAGAAGCATGTATGATGAGACTGATGAATGCGGATGAAGCGATAGAGTCGGTAAGTGTTGAGAGTACTGTCGCTCTACTCTATCTGCATACCCAAGGAGGGACGTGACGGGAAGATGTGACATTTTTTTTTAACTCTATCTAGGAATATACAAACTAAAAACAGTCTCAGATAAAAAAATAAAAAGAAAAATATAAATTAAAATAAGGTTAATACATAGACAAACAGTGACCACAGATAACATATAATAGTAATAGTGCAACAAGTTTCCACTGTAGGTTTGGATGTGAAGCGCAAGGTGAATGACTACTACGAGATCTGGTCGGACTCGCGCCCCGAGCGCGGCGACATCAAACTCCACTCGGGCTTCTATTACCACGGGGACAGTGCCCTTCAGCACGCTATAGGTGATCTGCGCGTTCATTTCTCTTACGCTGGTCGGGAGGACGACATTGTAAGTAGATTTTTCCTAAATATAGTATCTTATAGTAGAAGTAGTCTTTTTCTTTGGAAATTCTATGAATTCTGTGATATATTATAATAATAATAACAATAATAATAAATAATAATATTCTTTATTGTACACACACACATACAAACAAATAGGATGACAAAAAGACAGAGAATAACATGTAATAGGCACACGCCTATTGTGCCTATAACATGTTATTCTCTGTCTTTTTGTCATGCCTTATCGCAAAAGCGATCTCTTCCAGGCAACCAAGTGAAGAGAGAAAAGAAATAGAGAAAGAAAGGTAGATGTGATAGTTGAGCGGATGAAATATACATATATTGTTGATTATATATCATATCACTGCCTAATTAACAGTGTTTAGTCACACCACGAGTTTTACGGTGAAGGAAACATCGAGGGGAAACCCGCATACGTCTGGGAAGCCATTCAAAGGCTTATATATAGTATATATATAAGCCTTATATATAGTATAGTATATATATAGGCCTTATGTATAGTCGTGTAGTGTGTAACGGTGATAGACTCTCCATCTGTCACGATAGCACCTAAAATTTATCTTTGGCGGAAAGTGGGTGTGTGGGTATTACCTATACACCTCTGCCTACCCCTTCGGGGTCATTGTGGAAAAGCGTTAGTGTAAAAAAAAATTCAGCTCCAAATGTGCCGTCCTTAAAATGTTCCGCTGCTACTCAGCTTATTGGTAAATATACCTCTTGTAGTACACAGCAGTGGGTGTTGTCGAGAATGGCGTGCTGCAAGCGTATAGTCCCGCGAACTTCCCAGCGGCGGACCCCATATCGTTGTTGCGAAAGGGCTCCTTCAGCCTGAAGCAGCTCCACGACTTAGAGCGGCGAGACGCTAACCTGCACACTTGGAAGTACCGCCTGCTGGGGTTCGTGCAGGTCTTCGCCTCGGCCATGACGCTTCACCCTGACTGGGTTACTTTATGTAAGTTATATTGACTGTTTTATTAATTAACGTTATATGAAGAAAGTGACAGGATAAGAAATAGTGAGATAAGGAAGAAAGAAGATGTAGTGACAAAAACTGAGAAAGGTATGCTGAGATAGTTTGGCCATGTCGAAAAAATGAATGAAAAAAGTGTATAAGGCGAGTGTGAATGAAAGTGTTGGAAGGGGTAGACCTAGGCGGATGTTTCTAGACCAAATTAGGGACATCTTGAAAAAAAGCCAGGTCAAGAGTACCCTAAGCCGAAAAGCATGTATGAAGAGAATAATGCAAGTGGACGAAGCGAAAGAAGTATGTAAGGATCGTAGCAAGTGGAAAGAAGTGGTCTCTGCCTACCCCTACGGGAAAGAGGCGTGATTATATGTATGTATGTATATAATATGTATAAAGAAAGTGAGGCATTGACAAAATAGATATATTATGCGAAAGTATGTGTATGAAGAAGAAGAAGTAGCCCCGCCCCGGTTACAAGTACCTAAATCCAATCATTGGGACAATCAAGTATGAGATCTTCATTAATTCAATGATCACCGGCAAGCATGTACGTAGTCTCTCAAAGTGATAAATGGTCACGAAGCAAAAGAGGTCTGTAAGTGTAGACAGGAAATTGGCGCTCCATTCTCTCTGCCTATTTCGTGAGGGACTTAGCGTGATGATATGCATATTATAGGATGTACGTGCCACGTGACTTATAATTTGTTGTGACATCTCGGAATGTTCTTAATCATATCTTTTCCATTTTGTTGCAGTCCTCCAATGCACCTGGATATCGAGCAGTTTAAGGCGGTGCACTCGTGTGTGGGTCAACTTAGTGCTCAGTTTTTCATATACATTGTTGATCATTTCTCTACCGTGGTAAGTCTTAATAATAATAATATATGTGATAATATCGCACGTTTGATTTGTATTGGGATAAAGAAAACGATTGTCTCAAAAAAAAAGTTTTCTGTATGTACCTAAAAATCGGCTTAGAAATTCTGTATTATATGACAGCATAAGGAGATCTTTAATTCTGCATTTAAAAATTTTGGACATTTTACTAATTAATACGAGGCACAATTACGACCTTACCATACTTTGTATCTATCTCGCAATTGTTTCACGTTTTTTCGGCATATCTCGGTATTATTAATGTCAATTAAAATACAAATTTAACAAATCAAAGTTATCTATGTATACAGGATGGTACACAAGCCCACATTCGGTGCGATGGTGTTAGGCGGCGCTGTAGTGCCGCTCCTGCACTACTCCACGCTGCTCACCAGAGCGGACCCAGCGCCGGAGCCACCTCCATACACGCGGTGGCACGATAACCGTTGAACAACCTTATCCCTAGCATTTGTTCCCTTTAGTTTTGTTCCTGCGAAAAATGTCTTCAGAATTAACTATGTACGTGTTTTACTTTCAATATAAACATGCTAGAGGAGTAAGTAGTGTTAAACAAAGTTGACATTGAAATGAAAATATTGGAAATCTATTTTCGGGGAATTTTGCGACAAACATGTCGCCCTAATATGGACAAATAACAAAATCACGATCCCTGATTGATATAATATGAACATTATGATAATTATTCGCTAAATTATGTGGACATATGGCATAATAGATTAGTACTAGTAAGTACTACTGAGATCAGCTTGGAAATCCATGCAAGAGGCATATGTCCAGCAGTCGACGCATATATTCTGAGAAGAAGAAGAAGAAGTACTAGTCATATAGGTACATTAGTAGATAAGTAGAAAACAAGGCTAAATTTGAAACGCCTATGTGAGAATAACTTGATAATATTTCAAAATCAAAATATTTTATTTCACATAGGTCTAGATGGGCATTTATTAAATGCCGAAAAAGTGCACGGTTTTGGTTGGTCGTTTCAATGGAGAAGAACCGACAAGAAACTCCATGGTTACTCTTTTCTTAGAGCAATCATGTACATGCACTTTAGTAATTATCTTTTTTTTGCAATGCAAGTTTCTATGCAAGTGTGAATGATCGTATCATCAACTACCCTCATTTCAGTAGTGAAAAAAATATATACAAATGACAAGTGTAAGTAAAATATATATCCTCACGCCCTCCCACTAGTAACACTGATGGGTTGGCAGAGGTGTATAGGTAGTACCCACACACCCACTTTCCGCCAGAGATATATCAGGTGCCAACGTGATAGATGGCGAGTCCATCGCCGTTACTCAAGCACGACTATTACATACGCATTTGAATTGTTTTCAGACGTATGCAGGTTTCCTCTCGATGTTTTCCTTCACCGTAAAGCTCGTGGTGTGACTAATCACTGTACTTAAGTTCAGAAAAACTCATTGGTACAGTTTTTCACTTATGAAAAGGTGTTTTTTCGAAAGTGGGAGAAGTTTAATTTAAATGTACGTGAACTTGATCTCGATGAAATGACGCGCTTTACAGTGTTATTTTGTGTTTCTGCGTAATCGGATTCCGGCCACATTCTTATGGATCTGATGATAATATCTTCTCTTATGTAAAGTTCTAACAATTGATGCAATGAACATCAAACTTGAATAAATATAATGAAAAAAGTTATATAATACAAAATCTAATATAGATTGACTAGTCAGTAGTATTAGAATGATTAATAATTATTTGATATAAGATTGATTATGTCTCCACGACTTCCCACAAGGAAGCTTTTTGCTGCAGCTATTTCCTTGCCGCCATGACAAACGACATGACTGTCGCCGTCTTAGGCATGACTTTATGTCTTTCATGATTTTTTTAAACCTGTACTGGTTTCCTCACGATGTCTTTCTTCACCGTAAAGTATACTATAAAAAATAATAATACCATTTCACGTAGTTCTTGTTGTAGTGCATCCTTTCTCGGGTGTAATAATCAGGTCATCCACTCTATATTATTATGCATATTTAGTATATGTTAAACACATATAATTAATATGCGTGTGCGATTCTCAAATAAATAATTTTTTTGTTGAAATCAATTATATATATTAGAAATAAGTGATATAATTTTTTAATAAACTTTTGTAAAATATTAAAATTAGACAAAATAAATGCGGCGTTTAGGTATCTCGAGTTAACAAACAAGTGACAAATCTCATTCGAGCGTGTATTAGCCACAGAGCGGCTCGGGACTTTGCTGCGTCGATAAAGTGTACGGACGCAAGTACGCATTCTGCGAATCGTGAAATGCTTCTCGTAAATCTTTTTGACGGAGGTGTGCGTATCCTCGTCCTTTTGTGTTGTAGTGCAATTTATTGTACATTTCCTGTTATTTGTTGTGTGAACAAACCAGCTCGCATACTAAATTCTATGAGTACAAATGCCTATCTGTAGGGTTCAGAACGCGCGGGTAATACCTCTGTTACAAGCGTTTGTAAGGCGTGCTGATTGACAACCACTTTATTGTTTAAAAAATGTACGTTTTTTAACCCTTAATGTTAAGCCTAAATTTATATTTCGTAGGTCTTTAGAATAGTGTATGTATAATCATATCCAGTATACAATACACGATGAACCAATTATCATTAAGTTAGTTTAATATTGTGACCCATTTACAAACCTGTTAGCATGTAGTATACCGATATGTGTAACTATTTCAATACAGTAGGTACCTAACATTCTTCAGCGTTCAGGATGTGAACATCTGATTTTGAACTTTATAATCAGCTTTACAATTATACGTGTGTTGAATATTAAACCCTTCTTAATAAAGTACTCGTTTCCTTTTATTTTCCACTTCCCACATCCCGAAAAGAATGGTGAAGGCAGGTACCTAATTAATATTTTTTTAGCCGGAGTCAAAGGTGTCAACGTGACAGATAAGTCCGTCAGCATCTTAGGAGCACTAGGTATACACGACTGGACTTTTTCTCGAGCTAATATAGCTTTCATTAGGATATTTTCCTTTATCGTAATAAAGTAAAGAATATTCAGAAAAAACCCTGTACGAATACTGGGTATAGTGTGTCTTTCCGACAACCTTCGTGTACAGGATGTCACGATACAACATGTCGAATTTTGGCAAATATGAAAAGGAACATAATCAAGGAGAAACAGTAGCATATATTAATGTGACGGGAAGAACCAAGAATTATATTAAGTTCCTACCATAAGCTTACAATAAAAAGCTTTAAATTTTTATTTAGAAAAGGCTATGTTTGGTTCATAATTTACTTCAGGCAATAGTGTAACTTGTATCTGTTTTATAAAGTGACTTGTTTGTCGGGTCGTACTGTGTGCTATAATAATGTGGCGTGTGTGCATAGACTAAGTACACATCCATTGCGGCAACGTATCGCGCAGGCGCTTGAGCTGTGCTTTTATCAGCTGAGCTCACTCCGCCCTTAGATTCATCTCATATCGTTATGTTGAGTGGTTGTATATTTGCAAACAAACAATGACGTTTAAAAATACTTTAATTAACTATACATTTGTTTCTTTATACGAATAACTAGAAAATAGAGAAGTGTTTTGTGACTAATGTGTGTGTTCGATCGAAAGCGGCGACAATAGCTTACTAACAATGAAAGCAGCAGCTATGTCCGTTTGGGTTTTTATCAATCTACTTTGCTTTGGCATGTGTGGATATTTGTATCTAATCTGGTCGCAATATTGGATGTATATAGAAAAACAAAGACTATTCAATAAATCGCCGGGGAGCGTACATCACGCCAGCTCTGTAATGAACCAAGGCGCGCACATTACAGATAAATATCACCTTGGATCTGGTATCAATTCTACTATAAGAAATGCTTCCGCCGGTAAGTATAGAAGGTCGGCGATCGGTGCATTTTGGAGCGGTAGCGTGTTCACCCAAACGTCAAGCAAATCACGAACAAATGGTCATCCGTCCATTAATATAGTGACGAAAAGCCAGGGTAGCCCTAGATTCCCGAATATACACCAACCGATATTAGAATTTGATAGCGATAAATATGTATGCGATGACCTGAATACACCAGAATGCGAAATCCGGACAGCCGAGTTCAAAGAAGTCCTACTGAAGGAGTTCCATAGAGTTCTAATGGGGGATGGTAAAGTTTTTAGGTCTGGGTTAGACTCGCAGAACACGTATCATGTCAAGTACAATGGGAGCAAAAGAGAGAGAACCAAGCAAGAGGTGTTGTGTGCATTGAAGCGTATCAAAGTGGAGA
>JACCPG010000549.1:20635-57297 GCA_016069955.1 Drepana arcuata
AAACAAGTTATACTTATGATTATGAAGACGTACCTATGTAGGTAGGTATATAATATTTATATAATGTCTATGGCGAAAACAAGGTGTTAATACACACCTTTGGGAATGATTGAATTCATTAAGGCATGAATATATGATATTGTATATATTACATACATACATACAGAGCGCCAGTTCTCTCTAGACTTGCTTACCTCTTTCGCTTCGTCCGCATTTATCAGTCTCTTCATACATGCACCCCGGTTTCGAGTACTCTTGACGAGCCCGTCTTTGACTGTCCGATCGCTTTGAGTTGAACTGTCGATTAAAGCTGGCATGACAATGAACTAAAAATGCCGGTATCGGTTGCGTGCGTCATTCCTTCAGGATCTGTAAAAATATTTACTGTACCTATTAGAAGTTTGTGGTGTGGATAGCACAGTGATTAAGGCGACCGTGTTTTATTGACTTTGTCTGTGTGTTTACTGGGCTTGTACTTGCGGGTGTGTAGTCCTAAAAATACAAAGGGCCTACCGCAATATTCTTAGTTTAGAATAATATGTTATT
This sequence comes from Drepana arcuata, assembly GCA_016069955.1. Taxonomy (NCBI): domain Eukaryota; kingdom Metazoa; phylum Arthropoda; class Insecta; order Lepidoptera; family Drepanidae; genus Drepana; species Drepana arcuata. Next base: position 21,182 of record JACCPG010000549.1, read on the forward strand.
GAGCTACTTAAGGTATCAGTAAACTACACTATTGTTTAGTGTCTAACTTCTAATATAACTCCATTCCCTGTGCTAAAAGCGTTTCCAGCGTTGTAATAACATACATCGCACCCAAATATAAAATATAGCCAACATACACTAGTCTAGTTAATATGAGACGTTTAGATGATAGTATAAAACTGTTAAGTAACAGAAAACTGTATAATAACTATATATTATATTAATGATTAATTTATTTGGCTACTTTTATAAATTTGCATTAAATATAATTTCGGAATTATATTTTTACTGCTCTGGGAATAATAAATAATAATAATCTGGAAATAATCTGGGAATTATTATATATATGCTATACATATCGTGATGCTTATATATATATGTAGGTATCTAAACACGAATATAAAGCTTAGTATTGAATTTAAGTATCAGAATACCTAGTATTTGTAGGAGAGGAAATCTTTAAACAGAAAAAAGTTAACGCTAACTCAATAATAGACGAAGAATGGAGGCAATTATCGAGTCTGTTATAGGTAATCATGTTGTTTACTCCCATTGTTCCGCTTTCTTACATGTGTGCGGAAGATTAGCTGGCCTCCGGCTCGGATAACTTAATTATACAAATTATTATGTGCGTAGTGATTAGTCACTGATTAAATACCATCGGCTGTCACAGTCGTACGTACGATTTATATCATGTGAACGGTTTCAATATTCTATGCAGCTGTCACATTCTTGTGGATCTCCTTCTAAGCGTTGGCACGAACCTAGTGAGTCGTGACCATGACCGTTACTTGGCTCATACACATTAAGTTACTAACGTACTTACTGAAGGTTTTACCCAAGTACCTACGTAATCACTGCCTGATAATTACTAGTGTTTCTCAGAAGCTGAGTCGTTGATGATATTTCTCAAATAATTAACTGTAATGTTACAAGCCTCGTGTGGTTGGGTAGTTTCAGGCACCCACAAAATTTAGAGTGCACGCCCGGTAGCTTAAATCGATGAGATTTTCTGAACTTGTTCAAAATCTTATCATATATAATATACCACAAAAGCAATAGTTTGGAAGAGATTAATGTGAAAAGAAATTCCGAGTCGTTTTTGATAGACGGCAGACCCATTTGCACCTAAACAAATAGTCTATACCTACCTACCTCCAGCGTAAAGAGGTTGCTATAAAACTTCTTGTAGGAAGGCGTAACCAATTTCTACATATACTATAGAAATTAGTAATGTTACTCGTATATTTTGGTACGTTCATCGTTTCGATAATAAAGCAACGTAGGATTTCTCTTAGTTTACCTACTATTCAACGGAGTATTACAAAATCATTGAAATGGAGCGGAAACAAAATCTTCAAGGTCTCTGAAAGCAAAATACTATAATTGATAAAGTATTGTATGCATTTTGTCCAATCCAAGTTGAACGCAAGCCTTGTACGAATTAAATCAATTATTAATTGCGGTTAGTTTTTAACATTGCGTTCAGGTTAAGTAGGTAAGTATTAGTATAACAAAAATAAGTATTAGTATAATAAAAATAAGCCAATTGATGGGGGTCATTATTTTTGGGGAGTTAAAAATTTTGACAAATAATATTTCAGGCTTATTTAATTATGACATGTGCGAGTATTAATAAAATTACTGTTTTACAATAGATATCGCTTGTTTTTTGTTTTGAGCGAATGATACATATTATTCGGATTGCCAGTTTTAATTGAAGAAATAAACCATTTTAAGAGCGGTAGGGAACAACAGATGCCTTTTCGTTTATTACGCTTTTAGTACAGCAACTCTATCCTATATAAATTCGGCAACGCGTAAATGATACCTCTGGTCTTGCTGTTGCCTATTGGGCGTAAATAAAATAGTAGCTTGCTACAGTAATCGTTTGACCTGAAGCCGGGCCGTTAAGCTATTTGCCACCCTAGTTAATACTTCCTTTATATAACATACAGAATTCTTCCTTTATATTCAGAAATAAATTTACGGCTTAAATTTTAAACCTTAAATATACAGAATTATACGTTAGTTTTGTTCACAGACTCACACGACATGGTGTTGAGATTCAACAACGCGCCAACTGAAAACTACACCGATGATGTTGGCTCAAAGACTACATTTCGAGTTCTTAATTCCCAGGTTTGATTTTTATTATTTAATAACGTCCACAAATATAGTTCTTGCCCATTGTTACATACCCGCATTCAATTATGGCTGAAATTAGTCAAGTTTGATTAAGTTCCGAAATCACTAGTATGTAAAATAAAATTGAGGAAATAATATTAAAAACTATACAGTTGTTTACAAGAGTAACCTACGTCTCATAGAAATACTTAATTATGTCAGTATCCTGTCATATTAAGTACCTATATATACTATTAATTATTTTCATAGTATTCTAATGAACTTTCAGGTTGTAGCGAAGCCCGAATACAAGTTCTTAGAAGACCCACTATATAATGGCATATCAGTATTAATATGGGACCCAGCCAACTACAGCTCTACTCTGGAAGATTGGTACCATCACCCAGACTACCCGTTGTTCCCAGTCTATAAAAAGTAAATGGATTTGTTTACTCGTATTGTCTGGCTGGAGGCCTAGGTCTCGCCATTGACCGGTTAAGTAGCAAAAGTTCCCGGAACTCACGCTACGAGAGACAATACAAAAAAAAAATTACTCGTATAACTATCTAACTTTATATATTTAGTAACTGATATCATTAAACTTCGCATAGAACTATTCAAGCAAGCATGTTCAGTTCTACTTTTACAAAAACAAAATATAGTGTCCAAAACGAATGTCTTCATGTTTTCATTCACTCAATAATGATTGGTGATGGCAAATGTTTTTATAAGACCACTTTAGCAAGTCGTGGTTCAAGTTCGATTGTACCAGCTTTTCTGGACTTGTAGTACAATGATTAGTCACGAGCTTTGTGGTGAAGGAAAACAACGAAAGGAAACCTGCATTCGTTCGAGAAGAAATTTAAAGACGTATGTGTCGTGCTTGAGTAACGGCGAAAAGTGGGCGTGTAAAATAGTAGTAGTAAAGACTTTTTGTTGAAAGTTTTTTTTTGTTGAAATTGAAATTGTTATGTATGTCAAGTGAAGAACTAACTCATGATTTTTTTGCTCTTGCAGGTTGATTGCTCGTGATCCTACGTCTGATGTGCATCTATTAAACCCTCACGTTTTGTGGAGCTTGTGGGAAATCCTACAGGACTCTTCTCCCTATCGTCTCAGAAGAAATCCACCATCCTCTGGATTTATAGGTTACTAATTAACTAAAAAATTAATTAGTTTTTTATACGACATAGCAATTTTTTTACTTACCACTTACCATTAGGCTAGCATGTCAGTTTGCCACTTTTTTAATCAAAATAAAACTTGGGAAGAGTGCAATTAAATGAGAGGTTCTGCCTCGGTCAGTTCAGTTGTCTACCTTTCTTATAAGATACGACTCTTACGTAATTTTCATTGCAATACCTTTTTTAGGTGTCTGGTTCGCTCTGCATAGATGCAAGAGAGTTCGGGTGCTCGAGTATGTGCCATCCGCTCGTGCGTCGCGCCGCTGTCACTACCACGTGGCGCGCGATGACCCCGCGTGCACCCTGGGTGCTTGGCACCCCCTTGCACAAGAGAAGGCACTTGCTGAACGTATACGCAATAACAACGATATTGATGTCTTTCAGAGGGGCTTTATTGATATCCCGGGCTTAAATACCATCGATTGTCAATAACACTTAACATTTAGAGCTTAGTTAAGAGTAGGTACTCGAAACCGACGAGCATGTATGAAGAGACTGATGAATGTGGACGAAGTGAAAGAGGTATGTAAGTCTAGTGAGAACTGGCGCTCTGAACGGAACTCTCTGCCTACTCCGTTAGGGACTCGGCGTGGTGATATGATGATGATGATGAATTAGAGCTGAAAATGATTGTGAAGTCTTAGGACCTAAAATTTTATAGTTTTAATCAACCTGTGTGCGTCAATTCTTATTGGAAATATAACGAATACGTTTGTTGCTAAAACGTCGGATAGTCACTTAGAACGAAATCTAAGTGTAACGCACCGTTTTATCTTATAGATACATGTATGCTGAGAATACAAGCCATTGAACATTCTTTAGAAACTGGTATAACGTGTTTGTAAATACTGAATTGGGGTTTTTTATCGTATTTGGTTATAATTCATAAGTACGAGATGTGTGTTGTTACAAACTTTTGTATATCTCCACGCCTTCCTGCAAGAGTTCCGATGGGGTAGGCAGAGGTGACCACACCCTAATTTCTTTGGAGATATATTTTGCTGCTAACATGACATGGCCTGTCCTTCGCCATTTCTTAAGCTCGACTATACAGACATCTTTGAATTACGTGCTTCTTAAATGTATGCAGGTTTCATAGCAATGTTTTCTTACACTGTTAAGCTAATAGTGTGGTTAATTTAGTACCTACTCTATAAATTCAGACTTGAACCACACATAAGCTTTGTATACTATCAAAGTAGTAATTGTAGTTGAAGAAGTGTAGTATATACATTATTACATACAATTACAAATAAATTCAAATAACTGATTCTGATATTGTTATATACATTGTATAATAATATTAAATATAGATTACGCTGTGCCAATTTACAAATATACAATAATCCACTTTATGTTGTGACTTACTCGGCCTAATAAAATGCTAAGTAGGTAATATGATAAAGTAATATTGTCTTCCCATATGAAAATATACGGTGTCTAAAGTATTAGTTAAAGGAAATATATTGCTGTTGTCTTTTACAATGTAGCGCAAATAAAAGCCACGAGAAAACTTGTCCAAGGACGTGTTTAATTTGTCTCAAGTGTCATGAAATACATTGAATGAACTGTTTTTACACGAAGAAGAAGATACGAACACCTGCATTATTTTGCATTTGATTAATCTTGAGACCAGCAGGAAATAAACAATTGCATATAATAATCGTTTGATATGATTCAGGTAAGGCTATATCGGCCATGAGGTGCCCTTGTCCAACTCGTATTTTTAGCGATTTGTTAACGTGTGAAGGCAGGGTGCTTCCGGAATACTGATCGGGAGCTGGGCAAGCGCGTTGATTAACTATTCCGAGCGGGCGTGCGGAATTAGCGCGATGTCCGAGATGCTGCGCGCACAAGTTAACGTGCCCAGCGCTGACAAAGCGCGCCGACCTCGCCGCACGGCCCAGCCCACCGACCCATGAGTATCACTACTAATCGGTATCTGATAATGTGTTGTATGCTAAATGTGTGGTGCGATGGTCTGTAGTGACGCCGCGCTTTTGGCTACTTTGTCCTGTATTCAAATTTGTACATATTATTGTGTCGTATCGCACAATAGGAATTCCGAGCACCGTCGTTTTCCTGCATGGTCTATGTCTATTTCGTATCATACCACCACAACTGACCATTAACATTCATGAATTTAAGCAGGCTATAATTGTACAACGTAGTTAGTATTCCACATGCCAAATAGCATTTATTTAGATTTATAGGAAACTAGCAGATCACTTGTGATGTTACTAGCATGTTATGTTCCGCCATGGTTCGGTATTGTTTAGGCAGGTCCTGTGCAATGGCGATAGGTCATTGCCTCGAGCCTGGTTCGTGAAACATAATGGAAAGGTGCACCGATGCGAGTATACTTAGATACATAGCGCGACATGTGCTCGTACAACGATCGCAGGATGGTACTAAGGCACTAGGTATGCCGCAAACATGTGAAGGTAATGCAGTCAGTGTACTAGGAAGCGCTGGATTTGTGCCTATTATGTCTAAGTCCTGGCTGCGGTCCAGAGAAGAGGAATAGTTACTTCAAGCATGTACTTAAATCTAGTAGTGTTGTTGATGTATTGATTCGGATTTAACCGAATACCACGGATATTACTTAGACGAGGTCTGTCCAAATTGATATTCTGAAGCGCTTATTATATCTGAACATTACAATCTCAGTCGAAACATAATCTAGGTCCGCTGCTACACTAGGTACTAATCTGGAGCAGGTCTGACCCAGATTTGTATATTCAGTAAGAGTTATTGCGACCATTTTAGATAGGTACTATTTTTCATTGTCTATGGTGCTTCATTTTTGGATAGAATAAGTTTATACGTAGAATGTCCCATAGAGAAGTTAGTACTAAATAATGATGTCAGGTAGTAAATAGCTAAGCTTTTTACCTTATATAAAAGATGCATAGTTATAATAGCTACTTCATTACAAAGCAGGTAACACCTACTTATTTCCTTTGGCGACGGATGTACGGAAACACTATTAATATTATTAGCTATTATAATTGGTCATGCATATTGCCGACTACATGCCCTCGGCAGCTGTTCAAGGTCTTGGTGCTGATGCTGTGTCTGTCATACCTAATACATTCGTATATAATTAACTTATAAATTGCCTACCCCTTAGGGGACACTTGTGGGAATGCGTAAATTCTAATGATGTGTCATTATGTGTATGATTCCTCGGAAGAAAATATTTAGGAGTACGACAATATACCAACCAATCCATTCCGAAAGTATGCAAAAGAGTCCTGACAATGAAAACAAAGAACAGTCAATGCCTTTGTCATCGATATCGGAAATACGATGTGTAGCGTAAAGTTACAGACCAATAATTTAATAATTATTTTTTTAATTTAATTAACAATAGATAAATATAATAACATTCAAACACGTATGAATACAGTCGTTCTTAACAAACGGTAATAAATTCGCCGAAAAGAGGATCTTTTTACAGAGGTGTAGCAAAACCCTCTTCACCTACCGATCGCCTTCGAGGATCCTTGTGACGAGGTGAGAAGATTTTTTAAAATTAACCATAGACAATCTTTATGTCCCATATTATCTATTAAGTAATTTCATTGTATTTATTTATCTTTTCTTTTCTTTCTTTGCAAGTATAGCCAAAGAATATCATCTAGGTTTGTGTATTTAATACAAATAACGAGGAAGTTAAGTTTGTACTCATATAAGGTAACGTATTTTATTATAAAATTAGTACACAGTTACTAACAACAGACATATGGTTACCCGTGGTGGTTAATTGGGTTGATCGCATGATTCATGGTTTCAATAGCTCTGAATCATGAGAGAAGTTTTTTACTTTGCATTGACGCATGTTCCAGTGTCGTCAAGAGATGCTATTTGGGTCACCAGGCTCGTTAGCTGAGCATATGTCATATATATGTATATCACAAGCCTTCTCGTCGTTGCTTGTTGGAATAGTTCAAATGAAGACTGAATTCTGGGACGCGTCTTCGTTCACATAGCTTGTACCATCCTACTAATATTATAAACGTAAAACGTTGCGAAAATTTGGATTTTAAGAATTTGGCACAGAGATAGATTATTACAAAGGCTATGTTTCATTAGTTCCTTCAAGATTATTGTACCTAGATTGTAGGACGTTCTTATGTGTCTTTGGTGTATAAATAATATATAACACATTTCTTAAATTCATTATTAATAATGAAATAACGTCTGCACCAATACATTGCCGGTACCTGTTTCTCAGGCATTTACGACTGTAAAAATATTTTCTCACCTTTCTTAAAGAACTGTACTTAAACATAGAGCTTGAACTGAAAGTATTATTCAATTTAATATATTTCATAACTACTCGGGTTTTTTTAACGGTAAAGCAAGCAAGCTTCAAACTTTGTATATATACATATATAGTGTATGGTTGTAATGGAATAGGAATGTGGACAAACGTGTTTATTGCGAATTTTATAATAACATATGGTCTGGATTTTTAAACACGTCACCTAATTGAATTATTTTGACGTCATTTCACCCGATTCGGAAATGTATGTTATAATTTTGTAGTTTCCGAGTCGAAGTTTGGACATGTGCTCTATATTATAATTAGCTAATGACAAAACGGTCGTCCGGCATATGATAAATGAGGCTTTAATTAGGTTTTTCGTCGTGTCTGTTTCTATCTTAAAGTTATTTTTAGGCAATGACACATCAACAGCGGCAGGATTAGGAGAATTATTCTCCCCGAGATAGCGGACACAATCTACTCAAATTGGAATCACTTTGGAAGAACTTGCTCGGAATTGATTGTCGTGAGTCATCGTCACCAACACTCGCTATACTACTGCGTATTATCGGGTCAATAAAGGATTAAAGCCTACACTACACTGCAAATATAATATTAATTGCTATGGATTTCTATATCCTAACGTCTTCCCACTAGGAGGAGGCAATGCTCTCTTTTTGCCGGAGACATATTTTAGTATTTCGACCATTGCAACTATTTGTGAGAGTATAGGACTGGCGCTCTATACTCTTTGCCTACCCCGTTAGGGACTTGGCGTGATGATATGTATGTATGTATGCAACTATTTGTTGCCCACCCTTATCGGCGCAATTTGTGTGAATGAGTTTGATATAACTCTGTATTTTAGTAAGTGAACCAGAAATATTTTCACGAGTTAAGATGACGCGCGTCATATTGTATTTATTAGCATAAAAGATTATTCATATTCATATTTATCGCATTGTTAAACATTGCAAATTAGTAGTAAAAACAGTAGGAACACTATAACATAAAAATATCTAACATCCTGTAAGGGCAGCAATGAGAGGTAACTAACTATTTCTTATTATTATATAATTATGCAATTTTAATTGACATTATCTGTCAGTAGGTACTTATTGATAAAACTGAGTTATAATAAACTGTATAATATACTTAATTCGTTTACGGATAAATTTAATGATGTAACTAGCCTTAATGAACAGATCAAATAGAAGACATTTGTAGTCATCGACCACCCGGGTCAATGAAAGTACCTAGAAATATTAGTTCCTACGAGATGAGCATGGTGTGTGCCAAATATTACTAACGGCTCCATCTGAATCACCGAGTGCCCCAGAGAGCTCATTATTCACTGCTTTATGTAACACAACTGTTACAAAATGTACAGTTTAAACTTTAAGCGTAATTCACAAGTTAGGACTCCTTTGTTTAAGGCAGAAAGCAACGCTGAAAACATCGAAACAAATTACCATTGTGGAAGTTTCCAGGTCAAATTGTTCGCGTTAATGTTAAACATAACAGAAACAAGTTTAACTGTGCAATCGATGCAACGAAGCACACACATACACACGTGTCAATTAAAAAAAAGTGTCGAGATGTAAACAGGTTAATTGCCACGTATGGTGGCTGATTGAACGGAAACTGTTCGCACGAGTCTGCTTACTATTAAGTAAAGTACCATCCTGCCATGGCGTATGCAAGTAGGTACAATGTTATCATGATTATATTTATTGTAAACTAGCTGATCCCCGCGGTTTCACTCGCGTTGTAATCTATAGAAATAAATAAAATTGGAGTGTCTGTTTGTAATATTAAAAAAACGCGTTTTACTAAATGCACATGGATGTATACGCGGTACATATACCAAAATATCTTTATTTTTTTTTATCTGTCTGTCTGTGTTTGTTCCGGGTAATCTCTGAAACGGCTGGAACGATTTTAACGGGACTTTCACTGGCAGATAGCTGGTAACCTCTTGAATCACTCCGTCCATTAAAACCGTGTAAAAATCTGTTCGGTACTTCAAAACATCTGAGCGTACAGACGGCGGAGAGTGATGTTATTTTATACTATGTAGAGATGTAATGAGAGTCATCATGATTGTTACATTTTTCTTTAATTACTTCACCATTAACTTAGTTAACCTTAGTATTGTGTGTGCCAACTTATTTATCCATGATAGCCAGTATTGGTTGCTAAATATCTTTTCAATAGATTTTATGCGATCAGTAAATAAAGTAAAAATTCTGTCTTAGATTTATTTTATTGTAAACAGAATTTATGGTCAACGTTATAATATATTTAATATATTTTCACGTTGTTAAACATCGTATGGGTTAAGCATTCCCGGCACACGTAAGATTTGAATGCGTATCGTTGATGCGCTTAGTGCATGCTTATTCACACTGCTTATTTACGAGGATTCTATAACACTTTTTGTTATTTACAACAATTGAATAAACATCCCAAGCTTGTTCTTTATATGAGATAATTAAAAAAGTCCGATCAAATCACGCCTATCAAATATCGATAACTTTATGAAAATTGATAATCGTTTTTGAATTCGTTCGTTCAAAAGTTTGAATTAATAGTAGCTGAACAAGAGTGCAATTAATAAACTATGAATTAAAGTTCAAGAATTTGCTAAGAACAAGATTCTATAACAATCTTCATTTTCTTTACAATGATGCGAGCTGCTTAGATCGGCGAGGATGGCGTCAACGAGGGCGGTGGCTGCTCTTGGGTTGAAAAACCTCGCTCCGTGCAGGAATTCGGCAGCATATTTTGTTTACGGTCGACACTTGATCGACACAATGCGCTCGGCCAGACCCTTTAAATACTTTATTGGTTCAGACTCGCTTTGTGTGACACGTCGTTTTCATATTTGTATTGTCATTTGACATTGTAATTCAAGACAATGTGTAGACATATGTAACAACGGCGCATTCGTGTAGTAATATTATGTAACAATTACTGCTCCGTTTCGGCCAAATTACTTATGTTTTGGCATTGGTGGAAACACTTTTAATCATTCATCTAAAAGTTAAATACTATCACGAAATTTCGAGAAGTATAAAGCCTACTAAACTTTATTTTTGTGGAGCCATGCATTAAAAAGTTGTAAGTCATCATCATTATCATCATCATCAAAATTGTATCATACAATATTTGCATCAAATAAGAATCTTAAAGGGATAGGTAATAAGCCTGATTTCCTGAACAAGATATTACATTTTACTTCGCTGGGTACGAGAAGCCTCGATTAAGCGACGGGAAATCGCTTTGAAATTAACATTATAGGAGGCTTCTACAATACAAGATGCTAACCCAAAGGACAGTAAATCTAAACCAATCATTAGGTATGACGAATATGATCCCAACTCCAAAATGTTGTAAAATAGTAGCGATACTTCAGAGCATTAGTTAGTTATTTATATTTCACGAATAAACAATTTGGTCTGATATACCAAGGAAAAAGTTGATAGGTATACCTTTGAACGGGAAGATTGGCTGAGAAGTACTTACGTAGGCGTTTTTAAAAATAAAGTTATAACATTTAAGACTACATTTTGCGATTACAGAGCCAAGCGCTTATTGTGGTTCCGCTTGTTTCCGTTTGTCATGATAGTTTCCTTCGCGATCGGCGCGACGTGGAATAATGCAAGCTGCTATAGAGTTCAGTGACAGTTGCGCTGGAGTGGCGGCCTGGCGGAGAGGTCGGTTGTACACATCTTGCTGAATCGGTTCCGTCCTCTCTGCTATTTTAATTTAATAGCAATCGCTGTGCTCACTGTTGCGACACGTCGAGTCGCCGTTGTGAACTTTAATTGGCTGCTTATATTATTGTGCTGAAGGTCAATATCTATATAGATCTATGTAATATATATATATAAATCTATATAGAATATGAAACAAATCGGGGGAAAGCTGATCACGTCACGCTCATGGTTTCAACTCCCAGATTGTATTGTTCAATAAGTGTTCCCTGTGTCCCTTACGTTGAATAAAATATTTTGATTTTAGATTTTTTTGATTTTGTATGGATATAAAGATAACGCAACATATATACATACGAGTACAGAAGATAAAAACTGCATTTTGATTAGATTTCATTCTATGATGTATAAGCTCAAGCCTGTGACTGAGGCTACTTCGTCGGGCTACGTATCTCCCGTCAATTGTTTATTAGTATCACTAAAAGTATCAAAATCGATTCGTCCTTCATGATGATGAAGTCCCAGTCCGAAAGCGATTTATGTTTTTTTTTTCATTTTAATACCAAAAACTTTATGGAGTATCTGAGCAATAGATTGTTTAATCTCTGAACATTTTCAGTTAATACCCTTGAGAAAGCTTTGTATGTGTTGCCTGAAATTAGAATAGTGTTACAAGGCTAGATTCTTAATATTCAAGGGTTTTTTATAACGATCGCATACATATTCATTAGGGAGCACCCTGATCATAATGACGCCACAGTGGTGAGGCAGTTCCCAAGGAATAATTGTCAGGGGCACTTCGTAATCTCCGTATCAGAGTATGAGTAAAGTTAAATTACGTAACTTAAATGATTTAACGTAATCCTGTGCTGCTAAAAAATCAATAAAATATGCTAATGTCGGTAACTGCTAGATTGTGCTACATTTAACATTCAATAATAATGTGGTTATTCTTCAGATAGGGCTGCACCGACGAAATACATTTTACAATTATTGTTTCAGTAGTAAGAATTTGTACTGATTCTTCGTACGATACCGAAACAAGAAGCTGATGTCTAAGGCTTGTTTACCACTTTAGTGGTATTTAAGACAACTGCTTTACTGGGTTGGCACATAAAGGGCTAACTATGAATGTTAGGCAATTATAAGGATGAAATATGAAGAAACTGATGAATACAAATTAACAATAGCGGTCTGTAAGTCTAGGAAGAACTTGCTACTAAAGGCTCTAATCTTACTGCCAACCTCGAACTGTATAAAAAAATATGAACAGGGTAAAATACACTGAGTGAGTGACAGACAGGAATATCACTCATGTGTCTGATAGAAGGTTATCCCTTATGACACGCGACACTTTGTGCAACAAGCTTCAGGAACTCAATAATTACCGTCTTAGATCGTCATTAACGGATTAAATAATCTGTATTACTCGCGTGACAGTCAATTGTCTTAACTGGTACGAGGTGTGATGCCTTCACCTAATTTAATTGACCAATAGAGTAATATGTGCTGTATTAGACTGTAATCCTAAAAGTATGCCATTATAAATATGTATCTCTTTGCTGCTATAAAAAGGATCGATACAAATATCTACATAAATTTTGCGAAATTTAAGCGATCGTCGAATGAAGAATAAGTACCTAATTGCAGCACGTGTAAATTAAATTAAATATAGAGCTGCTGGTCAGCTGTTAAATAAAGAGCCGTGGTGGCCGAGTGGTTTGAGCAGTTGCCTGCGACGCAAAGGTCGCAAGTTCGAATCCCGACTGTACCAATGAGTGTTTCTGAATTTAAGTACAGTGATTAGTCACACCACGAGCTTAACGGTGAAGTAAAACATCGAGAGGAAACCTGCATACGTCTGAGAAGAAATTCAAAGGCGTATGTATAGTCGTGCTGGAGTAACGGTGATGGACTCACCATCTGTCACGTTGGCACCTAATATACCTCTGGCGGAATGTGGGTGTGTGGGTATTACCTATACACCTCTGCCTACCCCTTCAGGGACCCTTGTGGGAAGGCGTGAGGATATATTATATTATTATTATAAATATAGAGCTCTTAGTAGTTTTGGTAATCATCAACGCAAAAATCTCAGGTTTATATCCCCGTGGTCTGTACCAATGTGACTTTTCTGTACTTAAGTAGGTAATAATTATTATTACTGTGAAGGCAAACATCGTTAAGAAATATCCAAATTCAGCGTAGAATTTCTTAAAAAATTTCAAGGTGTTCCTGAAAGAAGGCGAAAGACTCGCCAACAGTTACGATGATACATGAATATGCTTTCAACGGAATGAGGGCGGAAGGATGCTGGAACAACCTCTTTGGTCTTAGATAAAAACTACATTGCTTGCAATCGAAGAGCAGTATAAAACATACTAATTGAGATTCAAATATGATACATAATAATGTATCTTAGGAATTATTTCATATAAAATTGATTGTGTAAGGTGAGTAAGAATGGGGTTGCGGGTTGGATTGAGTCACCGACCTTCACCCCGTCTCGGGGTCACTGATTGCCGCACCGGCAGCACCGGGGTTTCTAAGAACCATAATATATATATTGTAATGTGCCCATCGAAACAATACTACTCCTATTCTTCTATTGCCTGTCACACCTATTCTTTTCGTACTTACATACCTGCAATATATATTTGAAATAAAATGACAAATGCAATTGTATATTGGGAATGAGTTCTGCAGTAGTTCTTTTAAATTTCGTTCATTATTCAGAAACCGTTGAAATATTTTTTATACCCACGATGCATTGAATTTTGAATAAATTATTCATAATAATGCAATATTTGAGGAAGGTCTGTACTTGCCTCAAATATTGCACGGCCTAATAGTATAGAACTGCATAAAAGGTGTTACTCATGATGGAAAACAATACGACTCGCTGTGCAGAAGGTGCTCAAGGCTGGGTGGGGGTGTCCTTGACCCCCACTATACAGCTGAGCCACCCCAGCTTTAGTCACACCAGACAATGGCTTTGTCATCTATGCCAAAGGTCTCGAGGCTATACCGTTAACTACTTTTTATGTAGGTATATTTTATCGGTGATCGTGATTACTAACCGATTATGTAGAACTCGTAGTTCTCCTTAAACGTAGAACAATGTTGGGGTAATTGTGGTTGAACTAGAATAATATTAAATAACTATAGTACATACACTTATGAATCAGAATTGAGCATGCAATGGCAAAAGTGAAAGCGCGTTGAAGTCTTTCTTCTAACTGGCTTTGGATAGAATAGAATATTAAATGTTAATTAATCGATTTTCACAAAAAAAAAACACGTTATAAAGAAATTAAGACTCACTTCTTATTGCAAGTTGGTTAAAAATATATTAAACACACGGAATGACTAATCAAAAAGTTTTCAGAATTAGCTGATTGTTCAGTAAGGGAAGCGTGCACATTGCCACGGCGCCAATGGGTTGTATAACGTGTGTACAATTTTCTGAGGCAACCTGTATATCGTCCATAGACATTTACACGAGCATATGATTACTCATGCAAATAATAAGTAAGTTACAATAATATAAGGAAGCCTGCGAGAAGCATTTATCCAACAAATTGCACCGATGACAGATTATTCTTGGAGGTACAGAATTGTATAAACCATTATACTAGGATCGTCATCAAGTCATCAAGCTGAAAATCAAATAAAAATCAAATGACGATTGAAGGCCTACCCCTTCGGGGCTCCTTGTCCGAAGGCGTGAGAATATATATTATATATTTTTGGTGCTTACGACAGACTCTACAATCGTCATTTCAGACGAGTATAGGTAGAGCCAGAGATATAATTTAGGTGCCAACGAGACAGCTGCCGAGTCCATCGCTGTTACTCAAGCACGACTATACATATGCTTTTTTATTGCTTCTCACATGTATGTAGGTTTCCTCTGGATGTGTTACTTTTCCTTAAATATGCGGCGCGTCTGCGACTACCTGCGACTGCTACCCAGATCCTATATCATCACGCCTTCTGGATGGCAAGTGGCGAGTCCATCGATGTTTCTCAAACACGTCTGTACACACTTCTTTGAATTACTTCGTAAGTATGCAGATTTTCTCCAGATGTTTTTTTATCACCGTATAGTTTGAGGGATGTTAAATAGCTGTACTTATTTATGAATCCACTTTGCGTTGACGATGACTTCTAGAACCACTTGGCCATTAATAATAATAATAAAGTTATACATAAAGATATATTTAATGTGTCACCAAAATATATTACAAATGTAAATAATTATATATTAATAAACTATTATAAAAAATTATATATGATGGCTTGTATGATAATGGTAATTGATATTATAAATTATTGTGTATTATACGTAATTTTCAAAGTATTTACAATGTAACGAGCATAATTATATATAATGGTTGTAAAGATGGCTTTAAGAAGTAAGATCACCAACGAATGCTATGTTTTCTTCCAAGTGCGTATTGTAATTAATTACAATACGCGCGGTGTGTGTTGTGTTTAGACATACTATATTGTCCTTTATGTGTCCTTTTTTGTAGGAAATGATGTATTTTTGTGTCACGGTCACTGTCACGTACATACCAAGATTAAGTGTATTGTTGTGTTTCAAACAACTTATCTAAGTAATGTTAAATGTAACAACTATACGGAAACAGCTGTAAATTTGTTACTTAACTGTTCTCGGAAACTAAGTAGGGATTTAAGGATAAAGTTATTACCACACAAGTCGTTTCCATAACCTATATGTTTCATCTTTTGTAAAAATACCAACACGTTTATTCATATGAAATTGAGAACCAGATACAACATTCAATGTTTCTTATTGCTCTCGTTACTGTACTTGAATGTTAGGAAGTACATTATGTGAATTGAAGTTGTCATAACAACCTGGCTGCGGTTGAACCAAAGTGACCTCGGCTTCTGGTAAGAGTTGATTGTAACTAATGATTTCGGGGAATGTTTTAGGCAGTGCAGTAAAAAAGTCATTCGAGTGTTCGACGAAAGCGCTGCGAGCTTTCCTGCAAAACAAAGTTGGTGGCCAGGGGCGGGCGGAGGCTCGACAGGCGGGGCGGCGCGCGGCGGCAGTAGGCGCGTGCCGAGTTATAAGCGCGAGTCGACCGCGCGGCGCACACTCTCCCAAACACGCGGGCTGCGGTAGGTCGTGCCACACGAGGGCGCAACGATCGCAGTCGTTTTATTTCCCGCCACATTATCACATACACAATTTTCTTTGAAATTTCGTGAATTGCAAAGAAAAAAAGTGAAACTAGCGGGACATTGGTGACTTAAGAGTGCCTTGTGTTTGTTGTTTTTTAAACAGAAGTAGACTCAATTTTTTCTCGATACTAAAAATCTCGGTAGTAATAAAGTAACGGACGTGATCGCACTAGTGAAACGAAGATACATCAGCGTTTCAAGTAGTAAGGATTGCGTGAACAGCGTGCGGGACCACTTAACAGGTAACTAGATAACATTCCGAGCGTATCTCTCCGAACACACCTCGCTTGTACCCTGATAACACCGACACTAGTATCACTAACTATGCATTATTCTAATTTAATTGCATTTTTCACATTTTATCTAATAATTTACTAAATGAGAAAATCATTGTTAATACTAGCTTCTTTCATATTGTTCTGATATCTGAATAATATACATTTTAATATGTTTACTTATTTTTTCCGTAAAGTAATCATTTATTTAGCTGATGTTTGATTGAGTGGGTCGTGATTTTCCTGTCTATTGTTAGTGATGCGTTGATAAAGGAAAATTACACGTAATTTACGATGGTCATTTGTATTACCTACATTCAACAAAAAGTTGTACAAAACATGTGGTTGGCTGCTACAACTTAGCAAAATACAATTTAATATCTAGTACGTTATTATCAGTCCACTACCTACTTTCAATGTTTTACTAAAACTCTGGCAAGGCTATAAAAATGCATTGAGACGTTGAAATTGATCACGATGTGCAATAATCGAAATCTCAAGTAATTTTTCTTTTGCTTTTCGGTGTCACGGCCAACAATGATCTGACATTGTGCTAGCTTGCTACGGTAAACTAGTTCCATTTTGACGAACCACGTCTTCTATTGTACATTAAATGCCATATTCTGACGAAAGCTTTCTAACATTTGTTCAACAAAAAAAAGAAAATCGAACATAAGAAACAATACATTGTGAGTAACGCTCTGTAAAAGGAACGAAATGAGCGTATTGTAGGTACTATCATTATCAGATAAATTGGGTGGATAAGGCCGCAAACACTATCACACTGATAACGCCTGATCTTGGCGAGCTCATTCTTTATGTCTTTACATTCAACGCGTTGTTGTGTATGACTAGAGAGTTGAGCATCGATTGGGTTACAGTACTTCACAAGAGACCTGGATGCACAGTTAAATTAAAATCGCAAAATGATAAGTAGTGAACCTAGTAGGTATTAGCATTTTGACTCTCATATTGCTATCTCTATTATGTAGTGGACTTATCGTCATATTTCTAACATAGTGAATAATTGATTACTAAGTGTAACTATAAACAAACAACTTGGTTGGAATCAAAGTGCGACAATGGCGGTCTTTAGATGAGTCAGAGTACTTTAATGGTGAAACGGATATTATACTATATAATATGGTAAAGTATAAAGTCAGCTATTAAAACTATCTTCAACACCTTAACTCTCTATATGCGGCTGAGACTGAGTACCTCTACAAGTATTTTTTGATATAAAAATATATTTTACTAATATATTTTACTAAGAATAATAACTGACAACTTTCGTTGTGCGGAAAAAAATTTCTTTGTTGTTAACTTTATCATGAATATTAATTAAAGTTATCAATTGGCTCAAATCTATCAAACCAGTATTATAGTGTATAGTTAATAAAGAAAAAGCCTCAATTTGAAAGTGAAAACTGACGTGTTTTGTTTCGTATGAAAAGAATGTATTAGCATGTCAATACAATTTTCGTTCTGCTTTCATACCATAAGCAGTTTTGAATTTGAACCTAATAATGAACTGTACAAAAATGTGTCTTTTTATTTTTTTTTGTAGTAGTTGTAAAGTCAATCACTTTGATTACTGTTATGTACTGAACAAGTACCTGAGTCAATTTTAAAAGGACACAGATGAATCATCACAGCTTATATTTCTATTGGATTTATGTACATACTTAGATCCCCTGAGCAAGATTATTGGTCAACGTTTATTAGAATAGGCATAGTTAAAACCACTGCGGAAATGCACTATTGTGAAAGATGTACCTATCTACTACCCTATATTTTATGACTTTTTGTTCTCTTCCGTTAGTACCGATACTCCTTTAAGAACCGAAATTTATAAGTTTCTCTTGCGCCACACATGACCCTGCGAACGCATCGAGTTTTGTTCTACATTACAAATAAGTATACGGCCCGCTTGATGGTTTGCAGTTTCAGCAACTTAATGACACTTGTACTACTTATATCTAGAGTAGCTACTGTGCTAGCCTCCGTTTAGGAAACTAGAAACCTTTACAGCATAGATTATAAATCAATTCATGTTAAGGAGCTGCTTCAACTTTGACAGGCAGCTTCAACTTTGAATGGGACGGGACATCTTGTAACTTTTATAAACGTCTCGTCTGATTTCATCTCTGAGTTGTCAAAGAAGGAAATATAATAATAGCAATGCAATCACACACGTATCGAATACTACTGGTAACAAGTGTAACAATTATCTGATCGATGTGTGATTAGTATGGCCCGCGAGGGTCCGGAAGCAGGAAGGCGGTCCACGGCCGGCGCAGGCGCACACGTCACGCCAGCTCCTTCATTGAGATGCATCTCAGTATTTTACACACAATGACCATCTGATTGCATGCGCAATCTTTGTTGCAAACTTTATGAGCTGGCGTCTTTGCCATGCAATGACACTCATATATACCTAGTTCCGAATAACTATAATAAATGTGATGTGGTCAACAGGTTATTGATTTGAAGAGTGCACTATTCAAGTTTGAAGCTAATTAGGTAGGTAAAAGGAGGAGGGGAGGATATCTCGTTTCGGCATTAATGAAATAGAGAAGTAGCAAGGCTTTACAAAAGAAACCTTGTAATGGAGTAAGAACATTATACATACATACATATCATCACGCCAAGTCCCTAATGGGGTAGGCAGAGAGTATAGAGCGCCAGTTCTCTCTAGACTTACATACCTCTTTCGCTTCGTCCACATTCATCAGTCTCTTCATGCATGCTCGTCGGTTTCGAGTACTCTTAACGTTCTCGTCCTTGAGAGTCCGATCTATTTGATCCAGGTAGTTGGAACGTGGCCTTTCTCTGCCTCTTCTTGCACACACTTTTGCTTTGTATATCTGTTTCGTCAATTTTTCTTCACTCATCCTTTCTATGTGTCCAAACCAACGTAACATGACATTCACGCCAGTTGATTTGCGAATCTCTTCATAGCGGATTCGATCTAATATCGTTACGCCGCACATTTTTCGAAGAGATCGTATCTCAACTGCATTCAAGCTATTTTCATACTTCCTCTGACATACCCAGGATTCGCTGCCATACAATAAGGTACCAATATCGCGTTGTGGATAGCAACTCGAGCATTCTTGCTCAGACGTTTCTTGCCCATCAACGCCGACATGGCTCCAATCACCTTATTTCCGGCAGTTATCCTTCTTTCAATATCTTTGATCCTTCCTTTCTAAAATAATGAAAAATGTCAACCATTGAGTTGAGATAAAAATGGTAACATACAAAAATCATGTTCAACATGAAGTGATTAATATTCCTCAAAGTCAGTACCGGGTTGTACTATATAGCTGTTTAAGATATTTAACCCGCGTTAATGGATGAGAATCGACATAATCCAACGGATTTCCCTAAACAATTTGCTCTGTCATGTCGTTGAATTAGTCAAGGGAGACGTAGATGATACCACGCTTAAAACAACCTTTATGTAGTTACGACACTTAGATTGTTTTTTATAGATGAGTACCGGTGGTTTACTAGTGTATATATACTTAAAGAAATGAATGACATTGAAATGTAATACATTTGTGTTTTGTAGGCACACCTTACGCAAATACATCAACATGACAGATGGCGAGTCTGTCGTTTCTTACGTACACACAACTGTACATACTTTTTTAATGCATTTGCTAAAATAGACAGTTTCATCATTATTGTCTTCATCGTAGAGTGCCTCGTGTGATAAATCGTTGTACTTTAAGGAAATCTAAATACAAATTTTACATAAACAATAAACAAATAATTGTTTGGAATCACGTAACGACTATTCCTGGTTATGAAGTCGGGCGCTTACTTTTGATTACGTAAAGCTCGTTTTACCAATGGCCAGTCAGATGTCATCAAAGTATTGCATTTTTTTTAATACCTTCAAAACCAAATAAACTGTTTTCGGTCATGGTTATCCAACCTTTTTCATATCCAAGTAGTTTCGTAGGTCAACTTGATTAGACACTGATTAAAATTTAATCAGTTTCACAAATTATTAGCCGATAAATTCTGTGCCAAAATTGCCTCTGCAATCGGCGAGTTAGTAGATACTTATATAAAAAAAAATGTTTAAATGACTAAATGAAGTTAGGTAAGAGTCGGGAGTCCAATGTCGCCGGTGAAACCGCCTCGCACCGCCACGCTCCAGCGAGCGGAACATTGCTGGCGACACCTCTGTTTGATTTGGCAGTGGGTATCTGTCTACCTACTCTTTTAGATATTTAAATACGTCATATTTTAACCAAAAATACTATAACCTATGTAGAAATTCTTCCGAAACTCTAATAAACACCACATTGTAATGTAATGTCAAAGCTATTAGGGGATATCTCGAAATTATATACCTACTGTACACATTAACACCAGTATAATAGTTATATTAGAACTTAATTATATTAAGTTCTAATATAACTATTATACTTATTATTATAGTATTATTAGTTTATTAGTATAGAGTATTAGTAGTATTAGTTATTATAGTATTACATAATAAATATGAGGTAAACTTTAAGGAACAAATTGATCTAATGAAATTTGTACTTGTAACCCAATTCTTTGCCCCACGGGACGGTGCATGAAGGCTAACATTCATGAAGCATGCTTAAAATTAATGGAAAAGTTCTTGAATGGTATAGTTATCAAATACCTACCCAAAAATATGTAGATACTAGGAATGTGGTCCTGAACTATCATACAATCAATTAAAAAAAGGTGGGCTCTGTATAATATTGTATCTTTTCCTTTCTTATCTACAAGTACGCGATGCGGAGTGCAGAGTAGTTGATTAGAAACAATTTATCATGTTAAAATGATAGTGGTTTGCGCGACACCTCCCATTGTATGGGTATGTGGGTCATATGTTAAAATTGAGTTCCCAACTATCGATCATCACTTTTTATATCGAATAAAACGCGCCATAAAACAATGACCAACAACAAGTTGGTTTTTGCGTGTTCTACTTAGCAAAATAGCGAGCTGGTCGTTAATTTGCTGGAACACGTCTCAAAGATTTCGGGCTAGCGCAGTCGCTTATAAGTGACACCTGTCAGCAAGGCTTTGGGTTTCGCGCGCTTTTCGTTCGGGAATATAAAAAATCAGGCGGTTTGAGAATATTATTGTTTCAAAATGTTCCACACGTACTTCTTTATAGAAAAAATTGGCATAAAAAGTCTTATATGCCCTTCCAAACATCAAAGGAAAAATGTTTACGGCATATTGTAGTTTATATATTGTAGTGTGATGTCCATTTGTTAATGGCACCTAATCAGGTCTATGATTTAAACATACCATTATTGTAAGACAGGTATAGCTTTGTCACTAATCTGTTGTTCGTAAGTAATTCGTTGATTCTGGTTCCAATTAGTCATTCAATATCACATCACGGATCTGACGTGGGTATGAACATAGTTCGACCTCTGACATTCTCTTCTCTTACGAAGATGTAAGTTAGTTACGTAATAGTGCTATTAAAACTAGTAATATAATTTGAGTAAAAAAATCAAGTTAGAAGACATTGTATGACATGATCGGAATAAAACTGTAAGATTTACATATTTTTATTAACTACCAAGGCCAAGTGCCGTGGTGGCTGAGTGGTTGTCTGTAACATAAAGTTCGAATCCCGACTGTACCAATCAGTTTTTCTGAACTTAAGTATAGTGATTAGTCACACCAAGAGCTTTACAGTGAAGGAAAACATCAAGAGGAATCCTGCGTATGTCTGAGAAGGCGTATGTAAAGTCGTGCTTGAGAAACGGCGATGGAATCGCCGTCACTCGATGTCACGTTGGCTCTTAAAATATATCTCTGGCAGAAAGTGGGTGTATGGGTATTACCTATACAACTCTGCCTACCCCTTCCCTTCCCTGGAGATCCTATGGGGAACACATTGGGGATGCAATGAAATATTCGGCCATTGGTAAGCAATTATCGCCGGATAATAATAGAGCGATGTGAAAAGCAGTGCCTCCTCAAACGTCTCAAAATGAAAATGATTCGAGCTTCAAACCCGGTGTGTTGAATCAAATTTATATTGAAATAATGTATTTTTGTATTTTTTTCGAGTCTCTAGCCAGTAATGATTTAAAATGAAATATATTAATCTTATAGGTACAAGGTGCCTCAGGAAATGGGAGTTGCCCAAATACGTGAGAGTATTCAATGAAAAAAACACATTTTAAGTTTACCAACTTTTGACCTTATTTTCACGTAAAGATTAAGTTATATATACACTTAACAACATAATTTACTATTTTATGTTATTAACATTTTAAGTTTCTGTAAAGAATTCTATACAACAATGTTTCGGAGGGATTATTGCTCCCTTGATTAATGTAATTTTGTTATCTTTCGAGCTATTTGTTTCATTAATTTGTACCTCACTTTCATTTACTTTACTCTACCGACCCCCTACTACCCAATAATTGACACTTGTTATTTAACATTTATATTTTTTTTGTTACAGATAACATATTGCCTTAAATGGTGCTCGGATGTACCAACGAAACTTTTAATTGTACATGAAAGATAATTTAAAACGAATAATTAAAATAAGAGTAATGAGTACAAATCCGTCCATAGGATATTTTTGATACGACATTTAATATAAAGTACATATCGCATCATATCAAATGAACGTACAAAGGAGTTATAGTCAGAGTATATATACTAGTAGAACTATGGCGGTGAGTTTGAGGAGCAGCTTGAGGATATTATGGACGGTGGTGGCTGCGTTGGTTCTTCTTACCCGGAGCAGCGCTGCACCCACCTTCGGGGAAGCCGACAGAGCCGTGGTAAGTTTCTCATCGTCATTTACTAACGGGACACCCTAATTATATTGGACTACGTGATTCACTTTGAAAATGATACGAGTTAAAAGAAACTTTATCTGACTCTGCTCTACATGTTTAAAAATAATAAATGTCTCAAGCCTCGACCACGCAGGCTGGCAAGAAAGTTGGCCGCATTGCCACGTTATACCTATGGCGCTTAAATCATGATTAATTGCTTACTGAATGATATAAAAAGTAAATAATTGCAACGCATCCAATATAACTTGGTGTTTCTTAATATACGTAATCTCATTTAATAGTCTTTAATAGCCTGCGACGCAAAGGTCGCAAGTTCGAATCCCGACTGTACCAATGAGTTTTTCTGAACTTAAGTACAGTGATTAGTCACACCACGAGCTTTACGGTGAAGGAAAACATCGAGAGGAAACCTGCATACGTCTGAGAAGAAATTCAAGGCGTATGTATAGTCGTGCTTGAGTAACGGCGATGGACTCGCCATCTGTCACGTTGGCACCTAATATACCTCTGGCGGAAAGTGGGTGTGTGGGTATTACCTATACACCTCTGCCTACCCCTTCGGGGACCCTTGTGGGAAGGCGTGAGGATATATTATATTTATTAGTACTTATATAATCGCCAAAATTATCAACAGAAATAATTGTTTTGTGCATGCTATCTGAATAACATTCTACTGTATCAAATTTGTACTTCATATATAAATGCACTAACTATGTATAAAACGGATTTTTCTGCATTTTTATTTGAAAAAATTACAAAGTTGAATTGGATTCACCTTCACGTGAAAATGAGCCGTTTAAGTATTATCTAATCTAATATCATCATCATTTGATTATTATCGAATGTTACTGGCACAATATTTGGAACATCTGGGCTTATGCATTTGAGATGATAACGATTTAGTTCCGCTTGTGACTACTGTGTAATAAATCTACAGTTATCATTGATAGGAAGTGACTTGTTCGCGTAATAGTGTGGCTGAGTCAATGTTTCCAAGAACACACTCCGGCGCCTTCAAACTTTATTGAATCAGTGTAGTAAAACCACCTACACGGGTGAGGTGGTCGTGGCATATCGTTCATTCATAAAACGGCCATAAACCCACCGAGAAACGTTGTCTATTTTCGCAACGATACAAGTGTAGTATGGCTGTCTTCTTAATTAGTTAGCGTAGCATGACTCACGCGCATGTGGGTAGATATAAGGTACACTCTTGGTCATTAGACTTTTCAATGAACGTGACGTCATATGTATAGTTGCGCAAATTATGAGAACTTGTAAATGTATGAATCAATATAGTTGTTGTACATTTATTGTCGATGACATTTCAGCATCTTAGGATTTTATAAAATCATTTACCAGATAATAGCTCTGTAGAGCATCGATAGCTTATCTATGATTAGGAACTAGGTTACATTGACAATCTAAGATAATTGTAGCATAGGTCGAGTTACCAAGTCACTTAAATTAATAAAGTATTATCCATCCATTACCTACACTCATCTGAAACTACTACTTAGTACGTACGTATGTAAGTTAGTTCTTTCGATGCATCGACCAACTATTTACGGATACTATTTAGTGATCAAAGATAATGCCATTTAATCATGTCGTAAGATATGGTTTTAATCCAATTTATAAAAACCGGCCCGACGAGATAAACATTATTACAACTTCAATGTTTCGTTGGAAAATCTAAGCAAACAGATCTAT
Organism: Drepana arcuata; assembly: GCA_016069955.1. NCBI lineage: Eukaryota > Metazoa > Arthropoda > Insecta > Lepidoptera > Drepanidae > Drepana > Drepana arcuata. The sequence continues at coordinate 46,526 of JACCPG010000549.1, forward strand.
GTTCTTTACAAGACGTACAAAGTATGGCTTAAGTAGACTATTTATATGTAGAAACTGGAACGGGTCTCATTCATCGGCGGATACAAAAGGATAGGTAGGCGGCATGCTCTCGATCTAAACACAAAATTTTACAATAAGTAAATCTAGCACATCCACTTCCTTGGCCTCATTCCCCCTCACTCAATCTCCCTCTAACCGTGAGTCACTATATAATTCAGAGTGTTTATCTCCGAAGTGAGAAGTGCTTAGGTGAATCCGAAAGGATACGTAAATAATATAAAATCTGTTGGTTTCTCGGAATCCGTTGGCGTGCGTATGACTCACGGAACCAGTCGCGCAGCTCGTTTGCCGCCAAGTTCTAGGTCATAGAGCACCGACCACCGACTGCCTCACAAGGCACGTACCTCAATAACTAAGAACATATCATTTATACATAATATACCTCTGGCGGAAAGTGGGCGTGTGGGTACTACCTATACACCTCTGCCTACCCCTTCGGGGACCCTTGTGGGAAGGCGTGAGGATATATTATATCATTTATTAATAACATTACAAATAACACATCTTCTCAAGGCGCGATAATACTCAGTTTCACTTAGATAGGTAGAAGACGGTAAAAAATGTTTTTTTTTCTAATTTCATTCACTCTAGATTTAAAAAAAATATGTTGGTCCGTACCACCGGATTTTGAATACAGCTATCTTTAGATTGTGCGTGACTGCCATAACCACTAAGACTATAGCTCTTTATCACATAAATAAAATTCGCATACGGTATTTTAACATTTTGTCAAAGTTGATAGCTTAATTAGCTCTACTTTCTCCGCGTACTCCGTGAGGGACTCGACGTGATGATACGTATGTATAAAATAGTTTAAATTCACTATGTCACATCCTCATACCTCAATGTTTGTAAAGTTAAAGTACGTACCAAGTATTTCGCTTCCTTTTCGCTTAATTTGTTTCATGTTTTTCAGTTTCATAGAACTATTTATGTCAAGGAGAAGTTATGTCCTACTGACCCGTTCGGTCTTGACTCTTGAGACGCATAATTAGCTGAAAAGTATAAAATAAACACTAGTAGCTTAAGTAAGTATGTTAAATTGTTATTATTCCAATGATAATAAGTTAATTAAGTCATTATATAGGTTAAACTTGTTTAAATATCGAGATTTCCCGAGTGGGATCGCGTAATAGTTACATCTCGTTATCATTACATAGTGGTTTTTAAAGGACGTTTTTCATCGACAAAAAGCTCGTTTTGTGATAATGTGATCGTGATAAATATTTATTTATTTAGAGTAGTGTTCTGATCCACCATCGCAGAAAAATATCGCATACCAACAATTTAAATCCCCCTCAACTGTCGAATATTAGTTTTGTATGCAGCTGTGTAACTCGGTTATGAAAATATAACAGAAGTATTGAAATGCAGGAGGCGTTACTAGGATACGCGCCGCGGCCGACGGATTCATACTTGGGATATTGAACAATGTCACGAAGTAGTCGAGAAATATGTAAACATTTTTATAGGTCAATCAACTGAAACTTACATAATTATTTTGTCGTTAGTCTTTCTGATGACATTGTCATGGGTTAGGCATTTCCTGCCATTTAACCAGGTACTGTTATGATACGCACGCCCTTTTAAAGAGGGGTCATTCTCCCGGCTTCGATCCTACCGGAGAACAATGGTCAAGCCAGAGAGTGCTAAGAACCTGTGATGTCCTTTGTTTTCATCACTCCCGTCAAATGCTATTAATGTTTTATTAAAATTCAAGACATGTACAATACACGTTACGAACATCTTAAAAAAATCGAAGAACAATAGCCCGTGGTAACAGTTTAATATGGTGTGCTATGAAATACTTAACTCTTTTTTTATATCATTGGCCATTCTTTATATTTAATATAAATAAATTTGAGTTATATAAGGCCTTTCGGCGAAGTGACACGTGAACTTCATTTATAACTATTATTGAGGATTACACCTCTGGAAATGGATACGTCAAACCTCTTCGCAGTTCGCTCTCTATTAAGTAGCCTAAAGATAAGAGTCATAAAAACAAAATATTATAGCGCAAAATGCCACCAACAGTAAGTAAGTCTCCGAACCCCAGTCACGACTCACATTCCCGAGAATTGTTTTTCTTTATTTCGTAGAAGACTAAATAAACTGCTACAATAATATATACTGTTAGCAGTCAACAGATGCGGCAAACAGATAAATATTTGTGTTTCGCCTCACAGCAAAAAAGGAGATTTTGCAGTATATTTGATTGGCCGTCTGGCAAGTTGTTAGCAGCTTTCAAAGCTTGCCTTTAAGAACTAAGGGTCGCGGATATCATGTCTACCATAAACACCGTATGCATGCATAGCATATTTGTTTAAGATCTGTTTTATTTTAATTACATAACTTATCGTAAATAGTTAGCCTACTTTAGTGTAACTTGAATTTGTGTGAAAGATCTGTCCAAATTAGCAAATATTTACAGAGCAGAAAATTTCTGTCACTAGCGAGATCTATGATCAGAGCAAAAATCATTAATGAAACATAATTTTACTATTCGTATGAATACATCCATGTCTGTATTTCCACACTAATGCAAAAATAAGTATGGTCGTCTGAATGCTGATTTTCACAGCCAAGTTTCTATTGGAAAATAAAGTTAAAGATTGCTTGCTTTCTGAGGTACATATTGCAATAATAATAATTAATAATTTGTATACCCGAAAAAAAAAGCTGGTGAAGTTGTGGTGAGAGACTTTTTAGTTGCCCCAAGATGCTTATGCGAATCGAAAAACTTTTGACAGTAATAAGTAATTAAAATATGACAGAAGGGTTGATATGCCAATGATGTTCGTATGGTGTGGTTGTGGAGACGTCGCTCGGTAGCAGCAGAGCGTCGGTTGTCGCTGGCGCGCATGCTCGTCACGCACACAGGAAGCATGTGGCGACCTTCAACACGCGCGCACGGCCTCCCTCCTCTACTGGTCGCTGTTGCTTATTGTTCACGTTACTACTGACATCTGATCGGTACCGTTTACATCATATGAATTCGATCAACGTTGTATTTTTCGTGCACGAGTTATCCCTTTTATGCTTTTTTTAATACAGCTTTGAAAGGAAAAAGAAGGAACTCCAGAAAAACATATTAAGGGGTTAAGCCAAAGTTCGCCACCAGAACCTAATAAACTATGCGTAATAGTTTTAGCTACAATTGAATCAAAAGTTTCACAGTGCCTGCCTACTCCGAGAGGGACTCATCTATGTATGTGACACACGTGTAGGGCATAAGATGATTAGTGGGCAATCAGCAGATCAAAGTCTATTAAACCTGAAACGCGAGACAATGTACTCCTGTCCACGTGAGAAACGTGAGTGCGGCAGACAAAGGGCGCTCTAGGTGTACTTTATAGTAGAGAAAAAACGTTTTCCACATTCTAAGATGGAAAAGTGGTGGTACACACGCGATAGATTCTATTTTAATCTTTCGATGATTGAGGAGTAATTGAAACTAATTACACTGGTGATTATCCATTGCGCGTATGTATCTATGTATGTAAATATATTTGGCCATTGAAGAGTCAGAGCGTTGGCATAACAGAGCGTTTAATAAAATACAGTGCATTCGATACCAACATGAGTGTAATAGGTCAAAATTACCAAAATCAACCAAAACTTTTTAAATTCTTTACCTACTTTAAATTACGTGTATACTTATAGAGTGAATAATCTTATATAGGTATATAAACATTATATAGGTAAAGTTACTCCATACATAATAAGGTTATATACAATAATAAATAGCAATTGAATAAAAAACTTTATGTAACAAATGCACGTAATTCCTTTGCATTCAAATGTCTGTTATTTATATAGGAGGATTACATCCACGGACAAACAAACATGTTGACGTTCATTACATAACAGGCGTCAGTTGAAATACATATTCATTTGGCTGGTAGCGTGTATGTAATTCATCTTTACTGTTTACTTGTATTAAAAATGTGTATTTGTTCTGATTATAATGAACATTCCTGTTTCGGAACACGATTCTATGTTGCAAAACATCTACTATAATAGCTACAATTGCTAGTGTCGATAAATCTAGGCACGTACAAAGCTCGTCGCACTCAACACGAAGCAATAGTTACTAAGAAATAAAAAAAAAACAGCAACCTATAGTTTTTTGGCTAGAATGCGATCGAAAAATTATAATGTTTATTAAAAGGACGATTAAATAGCTTAGGGACCATATGTTAAGATTTAAAGTGTTGCAAAAATAGGAAAGTTTCAAAGAAAAAAAATGTTTTAATGTTTTATAATAAACGAGGAAATTGTGGCAGAATATTTTTAATCATGTACATGAGGTATGTAAGTCTAGAGAGAGCCGGCGCCCTATACTCTCTGCCTACCCCATCAGGGACTCGGCGTGATATGTATATATATTTTTAATCACCTCTTCATTTCAAAATCTATCAAGCTATAGAGAGTTGTATAAAATATTATATCTGGAATGTAGTGATCATATTCGAGAACACATCTTCATATGCGTAGTACCAATGACGTGTTCCGCGGTCAATAACAAATATGGTCATATATAACTTATTGCAAATGATCTAATTAATGTAAGTAAATAGGTTAGCGAATATCAATTTACGTAAATTAAGTCCACGAGTCGTGAGTGGCGCAGCGGCGAAACCGTAGTCACACCATAGGTATTCACCGGTGGTATTTGTACGAGAACGTGGCAATAATTTGTGCACTTTTATGCTACTGCGTGATTCAAATATTCCACATGATAATAGCATGCATTATTTCAATTACATTCCACATATGTTGATGACAAAACAAGGTGTTTATTGTTTCGCCAATACAAGTGGCGGTTTGCACAAATGAGCGCTTATAATTAATTAGTGCAGGTAGGTAATAGGTTTTGTATTGTATACATTGGTTTCATTGTATACAAATTATATACTTTTAATCGAAAATATTATATTTAGATGACAATGTGAGAGATAGCGAGCCTGTCGCCTAATCTCAATTAAATCTTTACATACATCTTTGTATTTCTTCGTAAGCACAAGTTTCCTTTTACTGTATATCTAGTGGAGCGCTAAATTCCTATGCCTGAGTACAGAACAAGCCCGTGATTTTCTGGCTTTTGTTTAATATTTCCCAAATTCGATTAGATTTCAATTAGGTACCCTTTAATATCTCGGATTGGAGTTATCCTAACATTACATTTCAATTTACCTCTGGCGGAAAGTGGGTGTGTGTGGGTATTACCTATACACCTCTGCCTACCCCTTCGGGGACCCTTGTGGGAAGGCGTGAGGATATATTATTATTATTATTTCAATGATTTTGTAATGAAGAGTTTGGCTAGAACTTGTGGTTAAGTTAGTCAGGTTTTGAAGTAGTTGCCAGTTGATCATCAATATAAGCGTGTGAGCTGATGATTATAGCAGATTCCATCAGGACGACTGCAATGTAGGGTGCGTGGGCGTCGCGCGGTCATTAGCATTGTAAAGAGCTTAATGCACTCGTCATTTATTACCTACTTCTGTGGAAATACTCTATTACGTAACGACGTCCTTTTGCAGTAGCCACCTCTCAATCACGAGTTCTTAAATAAGGGTGTCAAAAGATTCCTGCAGGGTCGGCAACGCGCGAGTGATAACCCTGGTGTTGCAATTGTCCATAGGCGGCGGTAACCGCTTACTATCAAGCGGGCCGCATGCTTGTTTGCCACCATTGTGGAATAAAAAAAATGTTAATCAGTATGTTTACGAATATTTGCACGTAAATGTACAGCTGTTCCTAGTATGGCATATCGACCGTCGCCTAGGACAGATGCATTTCCTGGAACAATGTTGCCTGCCATCGCTCAAACCGTGCAACTCCTATTAAGCATTTCAAGCCTCTATATATACGTATGCATATATACTATATATGATCACGTCAGAACAGCTGATTGGAATTGGATAAAAGTTGGCACACAGGTAGTTTATTAGCTGGATACAACATACAATTTTAATAAAAAAAACAAAACTCGCAAGCCAAAGCATTTATCGTAATCAAATTTATCGCACGTAAAATGGCGGGGCAAAGTTCATACATTAAATCAAATTTCATTAAATGCTATTTGTTTATCTATTATTTATATTTTTGTGTCCGTGTGTAATTCATTAAACTCAGTTCATTTATCAGTCATTAAATTTTGACGATTTTTTTGTGTGTTCAAGAGGATTCGAGAATGGTTCAGATTCATAATTAGATCCGATAGGTGGCGCTGTGATCGTGTTTCAGGAAATTTAATTTATTCACCCAAGCGAAGCTGGGCAGGACAACTAGTTGTAATATAAATAGATAGAGACCACGTGTTTGTACTTAGGACACTACCTCACTTCACAAGGAGGAAGGAGGTTCGTGTCACAAACAAGGGCAAATAAATTTGATATAATTTTCCAGGTAAATCACAACCAATGCCAGTTATTGCACAATAACTATGAGTGATGTACGCAATCACAAAGGTGCTATTATATACCCGCATGGCTTACATAGTATGGCTTTACCACAGATAATCGTCGCATCATGTTGTCTGGCACATGTGTAACTATTGCGCCTTTTAACGGGCTTTTCTATGCATAAATACTTTGTATTAAGTTGTGTATCACATTAATAAAAGTACTATACATACATACTTACTATTAATATGTAACAATGTAGTCTACAGTATAATATTACTTAGAGTACATCCGTCTTACGAGTTATTTATTTAAAATAAGTGAACTAAGTAGCTGTGGTGACAGAGTGGTTCATGCAATCGCTTGCAATACAAAGATTGTAAATTTGAATCCTTTACTAATGAGTTTTCCGAACTTAAGTACAGTTATTATTCACCACGAGCTTTACGATGAAGGAAGATATCGAGAGGAGGAGGAAATATCGCATACGTTTGAAAGGAAGTTCAATCTATACCAATATTATAAAGAGGAAAGATTTGATTGGTTGTTTGATTTGAAGTTCAATAGAATAGGCACCGAAACTACTGTACCGATTTGAAAAAATCGGCCATTGGAAAGCTACATTCACCCTGAGTGACATAGGCTATATTTTCTTTTTTTTAAATCTTATGTCCACCCGTGCGTAGCCGGGACGGACCGCTGGTAACATATATTTGAAGTTGTGCTCAAAAACCTGCCATCTGTCACGATGGCGCATAAATATATCTCCGGTGAGAAGTGGGTGTTACCCCCCTGCCTTCCCCTTCGGGGGTCCTTGTGGGAAGGCGTGAAGGTTCGTAATGTTTCAACACAGCGTTTGTTATACTCATATACTGTTACTGAACCATAATTTTTTTTTTTTACTTTAGTATTATCTGCTAAAATTCACGCCAGTTAACGGTACGGTATAAAGGGTGCAACACCCCTGTGAAATTCTTCCTGAAGAAGAAGGACAAGAACCTTAAACCCATGATGTGATAAATATTAAGATGATGAATCAATTTAATTTTGGACATAAATATATGACTGGACTAACATTTCCCGCAAATATTTTTCATTTGTGATGTTTACTAAACCTCAAAATCTTTAAAAGTAAAAAAATCACTCCATAGATTGCAATGAGACATATATGCCCCCCTATGCCTTAGGCTGTTTTGACTTAGAAAAGCTTAGAAACAATACACTGAATAACGTGAATTATGAATTATCTGAAAACAATGAGTGTAAGGTAGGTCATTGACTACATGACTGTTTCTACCCCATTACAATGTCATTGAAGTGCAAAGTTGATTGGAAACACTGAGTCAGTATGATACACACAGGGTAAACACTGCGCCTGTCCGGAAGTGTGTGTGTTTACATAAAATGAGTGAGTAAGCTTTGTGTCTAACGTATTAGTAAAATCATTTAAAATTATTTACATTAGTGTATCATTGTTTCAATACGTTGTAAGAGAGCTAATTGAAATAAATAAATAAATAAATACCTGGGACAATTCCACACAAATTGACCTAGTCCCATGTTAAGCAAAGCTTGTGTTATGGTAACTAGACAACGATAGATTTACTTATATAGATAAATACATAGGACATCCAAGAATAAGGTTCAAATACTCGTGTTCATCACACAAATATTTGCCCTCAGCGGGATTCGAACCCGCGACCTCAAGTTTCGCAGTCAGGAGCTCTAACCACTAGACCAGACGGTCGTCAATTTGTATTGTACTTTAAGTTTAAATAATCAGTACGGTGCAAAGCTAAAATAAGCTTCTTATACACAATACCTGCAAACGTTGGTATCAATGCTCATTTATGTTCTAAAGAGTACAGATATTGTAAACGATTACCTATTGTCATACACATAAAGGTCTAAATCACATGGGAATATGTTCACGTCCTTAGTAATAACGGATTCGATGTTCAAACAGATTGATAGGGAGGGTCGTTCACACCCATCGACTGCGGCCTAAACACTATTCAAGGCTGGTCATCGTATTCAAAGTCCGTGTGCCAATGCAGTGACTCAGTGCTTAGCACGTGTGTTTTAGCCATTTAAATTTTGACTGGACGAAATGTATATGTACATTTCATATCATAGTTACCGTTAGCTACAAGGTCCGTTGCTCCAAGTGAGTTGGTATTGGTACGTTTCGATTTTCGTTCATTGCAACAATCGTTCTCTAAGCACACACATATCTCATGCTTTAGAAAACATTCTTCGAAAATTAACTGTTTGTTCATTTCTGTGGTGCTTTTGAAGGTTATATTTTTCAATTAGCATTGCTAGAGATGATGCGTGCCAAACGTGCCGTTGTGTGTCCCCCGAGGCGCAAAATTTGCATGATTTAAGTAGGTCTGTAGCACGCCGCCGCCGACGCAGAGCTTGCGGCTGCCGCGCAGGCTCCGGCGGGCGCAGTCTCTGACAGATGCCCGTTACTCTCGAGAACATACTGACACCGATACGGTCATGCCAATTCATTACTTCACTGCGACCATCATTTTAAATGCTCCCCTTCATTCTACAATACCCGTGTATCACTTAAATTTTGTAAAAGTCGTCCTACAAAGGAATGTACACTGCTGCCTATTGGCCTATTGTCAATGCCTGTAAAATTTGGATATGTACCATTACAACATTCAAATTATTTGAAATTTTTTAGTTTTTTATCTTTTCTCTGGGCATAAGTCCTTTGTCTGACTGAGCCTATACGTAGGCTCACTGCACTTTATATTGGTAAGCATGTAAGACAATGGGATGTGTCAGTTAGTGTCAACGGCCTGTGGGCCCTGACTGACCAAACTTAAAACGTCCCAAAAACCTGATCAATTCCCCTGCAGTTAGTCATTGACAGATACGCTTTATTTGCCAACTGAATATTGACTAACACGTTAAATAAGCACGCTCATACCGATATGAATACATAGGTACTTGGCAGCACACCTAATAAGATATTTAATACACATAGTATGTATGAAGAAATCTAAGTAACTAAATTATTTAACAAATATAAAATAAGTAAATTTTATTTCTCAGACAGGGAGCAAGCAATAAGTCATGTATGATAGCTGCAACAAACGTTTTGTTTGCTCAGCAAATAGAACGTTATTTTGCAAGAACTAGCTATTTACTTAGCAATTGAGAGACAATAGTAAACATCAGCTTTCGGGGGTATTGACTGCGGCAGAATGAAACGGGTATTATATATGAGTATTGGGTACTGGTAAGGGGAGACAAAGAGATGCAACGCGCCCGGTACCAGGCTGCGACATGTGCGCGTGCGCATTGCGATGCGCCGCACGAGGCTTGCGCTGCCACGGACCAAGGCCGCCAATGTCTTCTCCCATCCGCACCGTAATACATGCATCCTGCCTACTACTTCATAACAAGTCCCTATGCGTGTATTTAAACGGGCGTTGGAACCTCGTGACGCGAATACTAACTTTAAACTTGGTTTAAAGCCTTTCTTTCCATTTAAATATATTTCAATTCATAACAAAATAAGAACAGTATGAACATACAAATTATTTTTAAATTATTTATAATTGGCATACAAATTATTTTTGTATACCAACAATGATTTGCATAGATATTTAATATAGCTAATACATTATTTAATACATACATGTGTATATATTTATATTAGTAATTGGGAATTCAAGTACCTACTTAAACGGAAATATGAAAAAAAATGTTTTTACTTGTCACACCTTGACTAGTATATATACTTACTATGTACTGGGTGACATATAGTCTCAAAGTATTTTGCATTATCCTTATCAAAGGCGTCGACAATAAACAATGGGTGGGTAACCTTGCTTTGATGCGAGATAATAAATATAACGTTAGTTCGTAACACAACGAGATAAACGGGAGGCAAGCGAATTACAAGATTAAAACACGTTCTAAAGATATTACAACGGTACTGTAGACTGATAAACAGTGTGACGCACACATCCCGACACAATCTGCAATCAACAAATTATATAAGGAAACAAAGGAAATATTGATGTATATCACAAATTACAGCTTAAAATCGTGTCATAACACACGTAACGAAACCCTGAACGATTTAAATTGATGCAGAAAAATCCGTGTGCTTATCGTACTTCTAACCGCCTTGCATGCTCATCTATTAACATAAGCCCATATCCATTCCGGATACGGCAGGTTGACGGCGACTACTACTTCCAGATGTACCTAGCTCAGTACGGGTACCTGAGCCCCTTGTTGAAGAACCCCTCCAGCGGGCACATTATGGAC
>JACCPG010000550.1:0-127825 GCA_016069955.1 Drepana arcuata
GATGTAGGTACTTATCAACATAATTAACGTCTTCGGAAATTAGTTTTTTAAGTCATCGACATTTGTATCAATGGCTTATAGACCAGGACGAGAGCACTGACCAAAAGATTCTTAGCATACTACCTTAAAGCAGTCATGTCACTATAACAGGAATTAGCATCTTAACAGAATGCAGAATGAATGGGACCAGCTATGAGCTAGCGTATATTGCATTTTTTTATGTAGATTCGGAGAAGACGAGAAATGGGTGTTAAATACAAAGGTTATCGTAAAGTTATCGCTTAGGGCAAGTATCATAAAGTATAACTAAAGGTTATCCGGGAGGTGCCTCTCGTACCTAGTATCTCGGGCATATGACAATATTTGACGCTTAGTAGCGTGCCATTAAAACTGAACGTGCTGGTGCTCTGATTGATTTTGTACCTGAATGTATCTAAATCTTTGATCATGATGTATTATTTACACCTGTTGTAGATAATTTCTTTGTAATTTCCAAAAATCAATATCGGTAGTATAATTTGTATCTGGTTTACATTAATTATATCTAGTTAATAATTTACTACCAGTTTCTATTTTGCAGTCAAAATATCGATTAATATAGCCTGTGGCGAAAAATCCTTAACTTGCAGATGCCCCGACCACTTGGTTGATAGGAGTGCTATACTCACGATGGCAGATACCCACATTATGTGCAAATCAGGTTGATTACAAGCGGTGGCTACAAAACAAAGAATGAATACTTTGCTTAAAAGTTAAAATATTCAGGCATGACGTCAACCTATGACAGTAGGTATACTAACAGGCAGACCTGTACACATCTATAGTAGTCTCATGCTAGAATCGCTCATGCTATCCTTATCAGCACTACAATGTTGGAAAAGAACGCAAGATTTACTTGCGTTCAATGTTCAGTTTCTGAGAGTGCCAGGCATCCGAGCCAAACATGGATGTGGCCAGACTGACAAGTAAGCAATTGTGTTTTTCAAAAGTAGAAAAGAACTGCAATTGTCTATATTTAGAGTTTATAGACTAAATGAATAAGTGCCGAACATTTCTTACGTAATAGACATATCATCACTCCAAGTATCTAAGGGGGCAGAGAGAGTAGAGCGCCAGTTCTCTCTAGAGTTACACAGATTCTTTCCGTTCGTCCGCATTCATCAATCTCATCATACATGCTCGCCAGTTTTGAAGACTTGACGCTCCCGTCATTGAGTACCTAGCCGATCAATTTGATCTAGGTAGTTGGAACGTGGTCTTCCTCTGCCTCTTCCTGCACACACTTTCGCTTTGATAACAAATATTTATTACATTACCTCTTTAAAACTTAGCGTGAGATAATGAGAAAATATCCATATCATCAATCATAGGTACTAAGTCGAAAAGCCGTAGCACAAACTAAACACATCTCTGACTGAGGTGTTCATCTTCTTATGGGAAAGCTTGGAAATAAGAAATCCACAAATACACTTGAACTTCAGCTTCATTTGGTGCAAAGTTTGTGACTTCATATTAAGTAAAGTTCTAATCCGATGAAAATAAATATAGGTCGCACTCAGTGTTACGCTAATGATCCTTTTTTTTTTCAGGGAATCACGAGGAATACCTCGTTTTTTGGAAGTGCCCGGATGTGTAATAACACACTTAGACACTACCAAAAAAACACTAGGCCTAGTTACCATCAAACGATCAAGGCCGCTTGGTCATACTATATTCAAGAACATCAGCGGTCACGGTCCGCGTCTCAACTAATTACAAACTTACGTGTAATTTATAATACTCGTTGCCAATTCTTTAACGATGTCCGTATTTTTATCCTCATGCCTTATACAAGTAGGATCCCTGAGGGGAGATTTTGCCGGGATACGTCTTAATAGGCTTCGTCACGGTGTCCTTCACCGTGAAGCGTTAATTACTGTTATAGTTTAGAAAAACTCGGTAGAGTTTAAGTCTCTCGAGTTTGAACTTGCAATCTTAACTTAGCAGATGTATAGCCAATCGGTAATTACAGCCCGCTTATAATAATTATTTAAGTAAGTACGTAATTCATATAAGCAGTGGAGGTATCCTAAGGGACCGAATGCTAATGCAGCTGAACTAATCAGTCGGTCAAAACTGCTTCGTACCTAACACGCAACTTTGCTAGAAGGTGTGTACTTCATATTGCATTTAACTATCAAACACAGGAATTATGAAAAGTTTGAGCATACACGTGAAAAATTTAGCCGAAGAGATACTAACCAAAATTTTAACTGGTCGATTAAAGCCTTACAGAAAATTACTTGAATACTGGCACTACGCTTGGTAATGTGTTGGTAATGTGTCCTACCGTAGCAAAGTTGTAGAACTCTACAAAAGAGAATTGACTAGAGTAACAGTAATGGGACTCGTATATCCTATAACGCGTGCATAGCTGCTTATATAATAATGCTGACAGTGGGTAATGCATCTGCTATTGCTATTGTATAAATTATGCACTGTACGTGATTAGTTGTCCTCAATATACCTATTTAGTGTTTCTATCCTGTGTACGAACCCCGTAATCCATTTTATAAATACTTACTCCCACGCTGACCATAGTTTTGCGTCTATTGTTAATTATGATCAATTAACTACTGAGATGCTGGCTCCATTACGATCCCAATTGTCTATGGCACGGAAACAACGTATACCTTTCGTAAGTGTACCAGTACTTAGTTTAAAAAATAATACTGGCTGAAAAGCGTGCCTTCGTATTGCGTGAATTAGGATTAGGATTTCTAATAATTTCGACAAATTATGAATAACCCAAATCGGTCGTAAGCAAGAATGGTTGAACTGTCACATGCCTCAAATATTCTAAACATATGCCTTCCAAATTTCACAAGCTATTTAAATGGAACACATTTCAATTTTAACGCCCTTTTTCATCCCCTTAAAGGTTCTTTTAATATAGTGAGTTTCCTTTCCTGAAGTTCAAGCCATCTCCATATTAAATATCAGACGATATTTGGTGGTGATAGATTGGGTGATAGGTGATGTTGCATTCTTGTCTTTGCACCTTTGTGCAGCAATGAAGATACGTATGAAAATAAATGGAATACTAATATGCGTCTCGTACATGTGAGGAATAAATTTGTTCTTTCTTTCTTTTACAACAAGGTTGTTTTTGTCTTTGTGGAAATATATATACATACACATATATACCTTTATTATTATTATATATCATGGCAATAAAGCGTTCGTATATTATAATATTGGAAGAAAGGTAATATTCAAATCGAATAGACGTTTGTTTTAAGAACATACTGTTTGCTATACGAGTCATCCCGCGATAATATTGCCAAAGTCATATGTCACCTACATAATTTGACATCAATAATAACTATGACTATGACAAACAACTTATCAGCCTTACGTTACGATTGTGTAGGTATACAGGGATATATTTGTTGTTTTTATTTTCCTCGCATCCAATATTCAAAGAACATTAATAACGTTAAAATATACGTATAATATCATAATGTTCTATATTTTGTGGTTTTCCTCACTAGTATCCATAGTTTTATTTAGTTTTCTTCATGTAATTCACAGAAAACCCAAAATGTTACTCTTTGTCATAATCACAATGTTTCTGATTTTATAAAAGGTTACTTAATATTTTTTTAAAGTAAGAATTTATGAGGCTCGTCGTGCATATTTAAATATTTTATGTGAATAAAATATATCTGGTTCGCATATCCAAACCGCAGATTCATGATCCGTAGCTTGCAGCAATAGTGCATGACGGGCTTTGCATTACCATCCCTAGTATAAAATGGTGTTATACAATATTCTTTTAAAAAAGGAATTCTATTTACACTTTTAAGAGATTATACTAATATGCAATCCAGCCAGCTTTCTTAACCTTTTGACGGGATAACTACTTCTCAAATCTAGAAGATTTTTTAGTTTATATAACTGTCACGCCGTGTGTAACGTTGGCATCTTTGCTTAAAAAAACCTGCCTACCCATTCGGGGACCCTTCTCTGATAGCGCAAAATTGCACGAGTAATTACTTATACACTTTTCATGTTGCTACAGTATAAAAAATATAATTAAGAGTCTTACTTCCGACGGCTGATAATTCCTTGAGTCTGAAGGCCTTTAAACACGAGCTTCCAAGGATCATCGGTCACTCTTGTCTGCATTTTGACCACTATGCCACTCAATTTAATAGGCAAATATTATTACATTTCTTGATTAAATACTATTTATAAGTGTACGTATAACGCGTATAATGTAATACGCGATATTGAAAAATTTTCAGGCTGCGCGTTGTGCGTTGTCTGGCGAATGACCGACTGAACGGTGCCGCGCTAAGCTTTGTTTGCCTGAGGTTCAACTACTCCAATTTTTTAGAGATCCAAGGTTGTTGGACAGGAACCTTTTTTGCTTTACAACTGTTTAATAGTGACAGATAGTGTCCAATTCGTATACCTATCGCACACAAAATCGCCTCTTTCGATGAAAATGTTATTAATGCTAAATAAATGTCAAAAAATACATAATAATTAGGTAGGTAGGGTAGTAAAACGTGTCAGCCTCTGCTGACACGTTTTACTCCTACCTAAATAAGCAATGCGAGTCTCTACTCATATTGCTTATTTCTTCCTATTCAAAAATGTATCATAAATGTTCGTAAGGTTGCTCCATTTGCCTCTGTCCAAAGACTCCTCTTACTTCGGTTAGAATAAGTTAGGTAGGTAATTTTCTTTGTGTAACTTATTCTTATACTTTAACTGTCTGGAATATTTTAATAGCTATTAAATCGGCATTAATACAGATATGTATTGCAGTCTATTAGGTGGCCCAGTTATTTAATTACTACTGCAAAGACAAGATTATGGGCTTTAACCGCTAGTACTAATGAGTTTTCCTGAACTTAAGAAGTAATTTATCACATTACTAGCCATACTATGAAAGAAAATGTAAGGAAATCTGCCTGCATACAAATTGAAACACAAATAATGATATAGTCGTATTTAGGAGACAGTCTCGCTATCAGTCATGTTGAGACCTACGTTGAGTCCTAAGTACGTACATACATGTTTGTTCGGCAAATGAGGATGTCATTATGCACTGCTTGTAAAGACAAGGATCTTATATCTTTATAGAATAGTATTTTTGTATTTACAGAAAGCTACAATTGCAAAAATCATAGTTCAAATTACAAATTCTGCGGAGCTGCTTACTCAAAGGTTCATTTCTTATTTTCGTCTAGAACCTAAATTTTATATATATATATATATATATATATATATATATATATATGAGTATATATATATATATATATATATATATATATATATATATATATATATACGGACGGAACCAAGGAAATTAATAGCGCCACAGTTTTTCAAGCTTGTACTTTCTGGCTTTAGGTAATTCCTGAGCGTAATAATTTGTTATGAATCATTAACGTATTAACCTAAGACACTGAAAATAACAGGTTTCACCTTCCTTAAAAACCGCATTGAATTACGTAGATGATAAACGGGGAAGATTAGATACCTACTAGTCTTTTAGGAATAATTGTTTTATTATTATATCCTCACGCCTTCCCACGAGGGTCCCCGAAGGGGTAGGCAGAGGTGTATAGGTAGTACCCGCACACCCACTTTCCGCCAAAGATATATTTTAGGCCAACGTGACACATGGCGAGTCCATCGCCGTTACTCAAGCACGACTATACATACGCCTTTGAATTTGTTCTGAAACGTATGCAAGTTTCCTCTCAATGTTTTCCTTCACCGTAAAACTCATAGTCTGACTAATCACTGTATTTAAGTTCAGAAAAACTCATTGCTGCAGTCGGGATTCGACCTTGCAATATTTGTGTTGCAAGCAACTACTCAGACCACTCGGCCACCACGGCCCTTGTTACTTATCGCATTCATATTTATGTACGATGGATGACGATGGCCAACAATTTTACACAGCTTTTCTGAGCTGTTTTTACGTGAACAATTTGACCAACGAGAAAATCGAGCAAGACGTAGGAGAATTGTATCATGTACAATTTTACACGTTCAAGCGACAGATTTAAGTGACTGCAATGAACCTGTTCCTTTGGCACTCTTGAATTAAGATTAAGAGCTATTTTACCTAAGTGTTTAAATACGAACAAACAGTTATTTCTTTCCTATAATATATATATATATATATATATATATTATAGGCTATATAATGTTACTCGGTAAAAATGTAGCTTTCGAATGGTGAAAGATTTTTCAAAATCGGTAGTGTAGATTTTGAGTTAAATCGTAACAAATCAGAATTTTCCTCTTTATAATCTTGGTTGAGATTTCAAATGTCAGGGCTTAAAAAGCTTGAAATGAAAAACCCCTTGACAATTCCACAACGCTATAGACGTCATTAGGTAGTGTCGTGGCGTGGGTACACAACGTATATATGATTTTTTAGTATCGACCTTATATTGTATGCTAGTTTTAAAACAGAGTCATTGTTAGTGATTTTTTCTCTCTAAGTTCTGCTTCAATAAAAACTGGTCACAACATGGCCGCCTTGTTCGGAGTTAACGTGAATATACATGGTTATATTTTATTACTGCAACATTAGCAAATAATGATGAGTGGGCTGATAATTTGCATTTGCAAGTGGGACGTTCTTAGTGAAACGCTGTGAAAGTTGTGCGTTTCATTTTTTAATACAATCTTGTGTTCGTAAGACAAAGTACGATCATATTCACACAATTTTGTTTTAGAAAAAGTTGACGTTGAGTATCTGAGAAATGAATTACGAATATGTAGGTACTTTTTTATGTTTGCTCATTCCGTCATTCTGGGAAAGTTTAAAAAAAAATATTTTTTATATCTACACGCTTTCCACCATAATCAAGGGTCATCGAAAATAAAAGGAAGGCAGAGAAATCAATTTCTGTCGTAGATCTAATTTACCTAGGTTCTAACGTGCCGGATGGTGAGGTGAATTTCTTTTTATGCAGGTTTCCTCTCGAATTTTTCCCCGCTATAAACATTGCGATGTGATTAATTACTGTACCTACCTACCTACTTATGTTTAGAATCTCGTATGTACAGTAAGGGTTCGTATTTGCAATCTTTACATCGCAGGCTTTACTCGAACACAATAATAAAAATTTATTCGTTTTGTTCAATATTAAATATTTAATCAAGCCACTTGTTCCAATTATGAATTTACCTTACTAGTATATATTTATTTTACCTTTGTTTATTCCAATGTTGTAGGTACAATGCATTGAACTTAATATGTATCATAATTACTATCACAGAGCCCCGCGGTTTCTACCGCGTTCAATTTTATTTCAATGGTAGTTTATTTTTTAAATATAACATATCCTATGCTTTTATTCCAGCTAATATAATTCTGGGTGCAAAATTTGATCAATTTCTGTTCATTTGTTTTTACGAATCAAACATCGAAACAAACATCCTCACGAAGTTTCGCATTTAAAATATTAGTACGACATGCAAAATATATCTTGTTTGTTGTTAATTGTGCCAATGTCCTGCCAAGTTAAGCAGTAAGCCCTTAGCAAAGAATGCGATATTGGAGCCTACTTTAGTACGCCAGCGAAAGGATATTTAGTAGGTATTTGAATAGATATGTGTGTACGTCTGAAATCTACTATCCAGTACTACGGGAAACGGGCCTTTTATCTCCATTAGTGATGTGGTTTTAATTACAGTTCGGACAAACAAAGACTGTACACAAGGCTAGACAAGAACGCATTGACAAGAGTTGTAGTGCGTCAGTGCGTGTGCGCTCACCCATAACATACAAACGCAGATATACATGATGTTCCATTTATAAACTGTAGGTTTTCAGAAGGTTCAATTAGATAGCTATCTCTGTTTGTAAAATGGGTGTTATGTATTTAGTTTACCGTACCTTGCCATGCTTGTAAATAACCTTTGAGAATCCCAGAACGAAGGTTTAAATCTATATTAAGTAAAGGTAATTTATAAATAAAAAATTATAATACCATTTTCTTTCTTTGCAAAGTTTTCGACGGCCCAATTCCGAGATAAGTAGTACATAATACATATAATGTACTAGAACCCTTCTATTTGCTCATTTTGAAAAAAGAGAAAGGATTTAATTCGAATTAGTAAGTCTCTGCATCTTAAAATGTCTTACTTTATTACACGTATTTGTATATTTCTTTAATTACAAAGCATCTTATTGCCTTACTCAAGGATATTAGAGTGACCACAAAAACGAATGGAAACACATAACAATTGAACCAATTTTTTTTAATTGGTTAACAATTATTGAACAACCTTAAACTTGAGCCAGCTGACATTAAGGCAATAATAGTTCGGTTCACTAACTAGCGTTCTCAAATTCTTAACATAAAGGCTTTCAGGTTTGTAGAAATTATTGGTTGCTTTATTAGGAGTAGCTTCATAAAATACTATTTTGTGTAGCTACTCCTTGGTTAATATAATGTGAGGTAGATAAATAGGCCTCTTAACTTCAAACCGGTTAATTATTGACGCAAAATCCTCTTTAACTGTATATGTTATATATTTTCAGGGCACGGTACTAAATACATTATTGCAGAATAAATGCTAACATAACGTTAAAGCTGCGCAGCTTCTAGGTATTCTTGAAATATTTTACTTATTACCAATGTCGGTTGCAGTAGCTCAGCTGATTGTTAAACAACGCGTGGAAGTCGGAAAACACCGGCACTTGTGCGATACATCTCAGGGTCACTATTATTAGTCAGCAGCATAGTACAATGAGCTTTGTCGTATGAGTATTCAAAACTCTTTGCGGCATATGGTCTATGACGCTTTATTTATTCCATAACACACAATATGTACTCATTATTTTAAACGCGGCATAATACCCCGTGTAGAATTTTAAAAGGAGCCATCAACTTTACTCTTTCGGAGCCATAGATGATGCACTATTACTAGAATGAACGGTTTCCCACATACTCATCATAATGTAAACAGCGCCATCTGTTTGTTCGTGGTAGAACTACATACGCCAATACCTACCCAAACAACCAATATGATGAAATGTTTACCTAACGAATCGAGGTGGCAGGTTTTGTTTTTATTTCTAAGTAACTGTGCCCGCGGTTTCACCACTGTAAAATTTGATTTTATTGATATTGGCATATATAATTAACTGTGTTCACAGATATTAGCGTAAGGAACATAAGGTTTTAAAACCAACTCAATATTTAAAATACTCAAAAGACAGTGTTCGAGAGTTGAATTCAACTAAATTATTATTACAACTTGTATGTAAGTATTTGAAACGGTGATTCTGCTTACATAATTTATCATTCAAACGGAGTTATCGTTCCAATACGTTGTTTAAATTTCACGTTGACAACAATGAGGTTTTATCTAGTTGACAAGAACATTCTTTTAAAAAAGGAGGAGTTACTACTTACAGCTAAAACGAATTCCGAAATTAAAATCGGTTGTTCGAAATGTCGAGGTCGCAGCATTGCACTTCAGATCTTAACCACTCGATATCATTACGGTTAATAACAACAATTTGCACATGTTGTCATTGCACACATGTGACCTAGTAATCTAGATAGCACCTAGATGTTATCATTAAGAGGGACTTGTTAGATAGATGATTGTCATTATCATCAGGTAAACAGTGCAGTCAATTATGTATTAAGCGTTAAGCTATAAGAGAACGAATTTTTTTGAGTTTCAACGCTATTTGAACTCCAAATACCTATATTATATTTTTATATAATTACAAAATATCTCATATAAAAGCACGATGTTTACTTACCACGGTCACACTGATTGGATAAAATGTCAAGACGCTTTATCTAATTATTCACATTGAATTAAGAAATGAACATAAACAATTGTGTTGCAAAGTATACTCATACTCATATAAATAATAATATATCCTCACGCCTTCCCACAAGGGTCCCCGAAGGGGTAGGCAGAGGTGTATATAGGTAATACCCACCCACCCACTTTCCGCCAGAGGTATATAAATAATTTTAAATAATATTATTCTGAACGATATTTAGAAGCCCTTATTGAAAGTCTTCAAATAACACTGAATTACTCACCTACTGGCTGATTCCGTAGCACGTGGTTTCTTTCCACGCCATCGAAGTAAACAGTCGAAAGCTCCTTTATGGAAGGTTGGCTTCAACAATTTCCAACGTCGTCTGGACTCAGAACTCTTAGCGGTGTTCACAGAATCCGTACTCGTAGCCATACTGAGGATATCCGGCTCCGAAGAGCCTTTTCTGAGGTCACTCACACTAGAATACTTGGTGCATTTATCGAAATTTAACACAGACACTGATTTATTCACTGGACACGTTTTCCTCTTGGATATCGGCGTGGACGTTGCAAAATTCGATTTATTTCTGAGCTCTAGTTCAGTATCCTGGAGCTCCGTGATATCCAATACATCTTCACATATACTATGTAGTTTAGGCCTGCTTTGTTCCTTTACTGTTTTGGCGTTCAATATGCTCTTCTGTTCGAAATTCTTGCTCTTTACGTTCTGGTGGACATCGACAAATACCGTGACGTCTTCGCAACTCCTTGCATTGTATTTGGATAGGCCTGACCTTGTCCTGGGCGGCGCAGTTGGGTCGGGGTGCACTTCCATTGCGCCTGCTATAGACACCAAGTTATCCTCGCTCTTAGATAGCACTTTCAAATTTGTGAGTTTCTTGGCCCGGGGTGGTCGCTGTGGGGGTTTATTAGGGACCTGTCTCTGTGCAAAGTAGGGCTCGTCCGTCCGCTTATTATGTTTGGAGTACTTTGCGATAATTCTGTTGATTTCTGCGCTATTCTTGCGGCGATGTGTGTGACGTTTAAAGTTGAGTGGCTGCTGATAAGACTCCGCGACGGTTGCGCCGGCGACCCGCGCTGACCTCTCGCGCCACTCCGCCACTTTGTCTTCGATCAATCTCTGCAGCTCCAGCGCGCGCATCATAGGCCCCAGTTCTGGCATTTCTTCAGAGTAAAGGCAACTCAGTAAGTAAAGCTAGTTTTTTTGGTACGTTCTTTGGTATATATTTAAAGCTTCTTTATATCAGACCACCGATTCCGTTATTATTTTCATGATGAAAAGGTTCGATTTCTGTAACAATACGATATAAAGTTAGTACATTCCTGAATATTGAATCTATGTAAACTATGTGCGAGTGATACCACGGGTGTTAGAAGCGTTCATAAGCGGTTACACCCATTGGTTACACCAAATTGAGAGCTTGAGGCTTGAGACAAAAGTTGTTTAAAAAATAGCGCCATCTGTTGTTCAATAAGTTACCTAAGCTCTATATAAAACCAAATGAGGTAGGCAGAGGTATGAAGGTAGTACCCACACACCGACTTTTCGCCGGCGATGTATATTAGGTGCCAGCGTGACAGATGAACCGTCGCCGTTACTCAAGCACGACTATAGCAATAACAAGCCTTTGAATTTGATATCGAACATACCCATGCAGGTTTCCTCTCGATGATTTCCTTCACCGTAAAGCGCATTGTGTGACTTATAACTGTACTTTATAATATACCAACTAAACGTTAATTACTTAAGTACAATATAAGTTATCGTAGCATATGACTGAATACTCTCATTGCAATGAAACAACAACTATCTTACATTGAGTTAAGCTTTAGATTCTGTAATTCACTGTAATAATAGCTGCTTTGCATGTGATTCCTTCATAAAAGGTATAAATTTGGCCCAAGTTTACTAGGTTGTTGTTAAACCCCCTGAAATCTTTTTTTATATTTTCAACAAAAAAAAAGAAGCCGTGGTGGCCGAGTGGTTCGAGCAGTTGCCTGCGACGTAAAGGTCGCAAGTTCGAATCCCGACTGTACCAATGAGTTTTTCTAAACTTAAGTACAGTGATTAGTCACACCACGAGCTTTACGGTGAAGGAAAACATCGAGAGGAAACCTACATACGTCTGAGAAGAAATTCAAAGGCGTATGTATAGTCGTGCCTGAGTAACGGCGATGGACTCGCCATCTGTCACGTTGGCACCTAATATACCTCTGGCGGAAAGTGGGTGTGTGGGTATTACCTATACACCTCTGCCTACCCCTTCGGGGACCCTTGTGGGAAGGCGTGAGGATATATTATTTATATTATATTATTATATATTTTCAACTCAACACATACATTTATAAACAAAAAAAATTTCAACTCTACAGATTTATTGCATAAAAATATCCAGATTCTTAATTCCTAAAATATCTCACTCCCCTTTCCAAGGGCTGGCGACAAATATAATTAGATTAGTGACTCCTTGATTAACGTCCTTATCGTATTCGTAAAACTAAGGGACTTTAAGCCACCCATATAAACCGAATTAGCGCTATATATGGCAAATTGTATTATCTACAAAACTGCAATCAATCGCTAATGTGCTATGGCCAGTGTATTTGGAAGCTGTCAGAAGAGATTGGTAATAATTATGCCACCTACAATTTTAATTTTGTATGTATGCGCCGACTGCATTAAAAAAATATATATATTCTCACGTCGTCCCACAAAGATCCCCGAAGGGGTAGGCAAATAAAGTACCCATACACGACGAGTCCATCGCCGTTACTCAAGCACGACTATACACGCCTTGAATTGCTACTCAGACGTATGCAAGTTTCCTCTCGATGTTTTCCTTCACCGTAAAGCTCGTGATGTGACTAATCACTGTATTTATAAAGTAAAGTAA
Source organism: Drepana arcuata (assembly GCA_016069955.1). Taxonomy (NCBI): domain Eukaryota; kingdom Metazoa; phylum Arthropoda; class Insecta; order Lepidoptera; family Drepanidae; genus Drepana; species Drepana arcuata. The sequence continues at coordinate 12,726 of JACCPG010000550.1, forward strand.
TATCTTCACGCCTTCCCACAAGGGTCTAAAAGATATTATCATGTCTGTACAACGATGGTGGATTGCACCAAATCGATTATCACACACTTCGATGTCAAACCCAAAAACAATTACAAATAAAGATTAGAATTACTGTCCAAGTCATAAAGTAATCCTACTATGCTCAATGATTATTTTGATGGCCATTAGCTGAGAAATGCTTAATTTCTTACAACTTGAAGTGAACAACATATTAAATTATACCTACATTCAATAACAGAACACTTTCATTGGATGTAGGGAGCGTGATTTCTAACAATTCGCAGTACGAATTCGACGTCCTTCCTAAAACATTCGACTTCACTCCTACATCCTACAATCGGCAGTTAACTATTGAGCAACCAACTGCTTACAATAACTACGTACAACAATCACCGGCGGCGATACCAGAAAGTGGTGTAATTATTCAACAGTGCGAGGGTGACAGCTGTATATATATTATATAAAACTGCCTCTTTCGCACTTTTGTATCACGACTGTAATTACTCGTCATTGCCGGAACCAGACAACGGACGTTACCTATGTTGATTTCAATGTTTAATATTACTTTTCCTTACCTTCAAACGAAAAGACTATGTTATGAGGTACATCAGCATGTGGTTTTCGAAAATTAACATAGTATTATGTACCTATCAAACGCTACGCTACGCTATCAAAAATCATATATTATTTATACAACACGACCATGCAAAAATCTATTAACACAATATCGGGTAAAATTCCATCCCGTATTCTTGTTAAGGAGAGCCTGTTCAGGGAATTCACAGCCTGAGTTACGGTTTACGGTACGGCTGTAGTTGAATTCCGCTGTTCAAAGGTACGGCTGTACCGTACCTTTGAAACCGCACACCGTTTGGTTCATATGTGGGGCTTTAAATTACTCGTTAGTGTAGAAAAGTACTGATAGGTTAATCCATAATTATAAAATTAGCCGTCATGGTCGATTGGTTCGTGCAGTTGCCAGCGACACACAGATCGCTAGATCGAATCCCGACTGTACCATTGCGTTTTTCTGAACTTAAGTACAGTTACTAGTCACCACGTGACACCACGTGACTTCACCAATTAATAAAATCAAACCAAAATCACGAATATTAGGACTTAACAATTACTTTGAATATAATATATAAAAGAAATAGCACTTAAAATATTCACTTAGTTCCTTAAATAATAAATAATAATTTATGTATGCAATAATTCAAAGGCTATTTTTGTTTTGCAAAATATCTTTCACATTGATAGGATTTGCAAAAAAAAGATAAATATTATCTGAAATCTACTAAACTCTTTTTTTAAGATGCGATAACTCTGCTTAGTTCAAGTGTCCGAAAAAGAACGCACCCATTATTATAAAACAAATACCTACCGACAAGACAATGAAAACAATATCGTAAAACTCAAATGTAAAGTCTAAACGGAAATAAAACCTTATTACTATAGAATCAAAGTAGAATTTAGACGAAAATCTAAGTCTTAACTTACTTACTTAAAGATCCCGACAGAGTTTGATGAGGAGAAACCACGGTTATTAAACGGTACTGTAGAGTAGATAAAAGTAAAACACTTGTGAACGCACTATAATATGCTACTGCTACAACTACTGGGAAAATGGTGTGTAATATAACAAACAATCACTTGCAGATGTACACAAAAAATGACGAAGCGGCGATCGCAGTTCGCCTCCTTAGATAAATTGATAAGATAAAATACAGCCATCAGATAAAAATAAACTCACAAATCTATATCGTAGTAAGCCGTGGTGGCAAAGTGGTTCGAGTAGTTGCCTGCAACACAAAGATTGCATGCCCTTTTGCACCAATGAGTTTTTCTGAACTTAAGTACAAGGATTAGTCACACCTCGAGCTTTACGGTGAACAAAAAATACAGTTTAACCTCGATACGTTTGATAAGAAATTAATTTAAAATTAAGTCTAATCTCTCTGCCTACCCTGTTAGGTACTCGGCGTGATGATATGTATGTGTATGTATGTATATATAGTCCTGCTTGAGTAATGACAATGGACTCACCATCTGTCACGTGGGCACCAGGCGTAAATTTCTTTTTGGGAATCTCCAGAAGTATCATTCGGTATGGCCTTTATATTTTTGCCCAAAATATCACAGTACTACTTTTGGGAACCGAGACAAAACTTATATCTTTACATACAACTGATCATATTAAGGTACATATAGGGTATACCTATTAGGTAAAAAAATTTTTACAGTCGACTATTAATAGGGCTCTCAATTAACCTTGTAGTTACTATACAGTTGGTATTATCTGACTGGTGTTATCTACATTGCATAATGGTTCTCATCCAGTGCACATGTAGTCCTTACCTACGTGTGTTGAAATTACATCTCAGCTTTTACCTCACGTTGAATTTACGACAGTATTGTATGGAATACTAATCTATTCGACACTAAACCTAGAGTATGTTTGATTTTGTTTTAACACGCAAATTTCTTGAGCTACTAGTTGTATTAGAAATATGTAGTTTTTCATTTGACCCGATCCTATCCCAATTCTGATCCTATCCCAATTCTGAGGTACCTAAATAACATGACGCTGCCGTGCAGGGAATGCAGAAGACACAAAAAAGTTTTCCTTTATATATTGGAGTTTTAGTGTATAGATTACAAGTATAAGGTGGTTGACTGGGAGAAAATGCTTTAGCATTAAGTCCACCATTGTACTGTAATTGTGCATAAACTTTAAATAAATAATCTTACAAAGATTAAAGTGACACTATCCGAAAAAACGACAAAAAAACCTTTCTTTGTGTTTCTTTTATCTCACGAAGAAAGAAGAAAGTATCAAAACAAATATTACTTACACGAAGTTTTAAAGATCTTTTAATAAGGCCTCATGCACATGATGTAACCCTTAATTAAGCACTAAAACTCACTTTATAAATGTGATCTTGAATACAAGCTTTCGTAAGGGCTCAGCTATACTAGCACACGTCTCGCGAATGTTATGGTGCGTCAGCGCACACGTGTGGCGGCAGCACGTGCAGATCCCGCAGTGAGCCACTGGGCGTTCCACCCGACTGCTCCCGTTGACTCAGCTATACAGAACGACCTGCCCATCCTGCCGCAGCAACAATGGACTAAATAGAGCACCCACCATGCAGGTGCTCTCATTTGTGCCACATACATTGCTCCGATATATGCCAAGCCATTGAGCAAGTTGCAGCTGAAATTGTGTTGGTTCTTTATGACAAATGCTTTAAGGACGCTGGCTGAAAATAAAGGACGTTAACCTTACGCCATGATGGGAAACATTCTACAGATTTGAAAGCGTTCCAACTGCAAGTAATTCGATAAATCACTATCGAAATGCATTAGCTAAAACGTAATAACAGTCGGCCATGATATTATTAGACACAGGAACAAAGTTTCTAACTCGACATTCCAAATTCTAACTGCTATATAGAATGGCTAATTGTCATTATCTTGTGTTTGTAATGTAACGAGGAGCATTGTTCACCACTACGGGCGTGACAAGTGCTTCCGCCAAGTTCATTGTCGTGTTGTCGCCGGTTCGTGGCCCACTGTGACCCCGCCCTTATTACAATTATTATTTCACTTCAATCCAATCACATACAAGTGAATACAAACGGACATATTTAAAGTGTTATTCGATTTGATATCAATTCAGGGCGCCACAGTCAGGTGGGCCGCGCTCACAGAGCTAAATATAAAAGGTGCCAATTACTAGGTATTTGCAGAGCTAATACCTAATTAGTTTAACCTACGCGGTTATTATAATGCCCCAGCATGTCATCACTCGGTTAATAACAAGGTCCTTGTGATCCATTTAGTTTTTATTTTTAAATATTTAATTAGACCAAGGGGATATGAGCGTAACAACGTAAATTTATTACGTTAAGCATTTTCTTATAAACACTACACTAGCTGTTGGTTGCGACTTCGTTCGCGTGGAATAGTTTTATGGGAATATATAGTTGGTGCTTGCTACTTACTGCATGTGCGTAGCATTAGGGCCTGCGACGCAAAGGTAGCAAGCTCGAATCCCGACTGTACCAATGAGTTTTTCTAAAACTTAAGTACAGTGATTAGTCACACCACGAGCTTTACGGTGAAGGAAAACATCGAGAGGAAACCTGCATACGTCTGAGAAGAAATTCAAAAGGCGTATGTACAGTCGTGCTTGAGTAACGGCGATGGACTCGCCATCTGTCACGTTGGCACCTAATATACCTCTGGCGGAAAGTGGGTGTGTGGGCATTACCCATACACCTCTGCCTACCCCTTCGGGGACCCTTGTGGGAAGGCGTGAGGATATATATTATATCTCCTATTTCATTCTGTTCAAGGTTATTTTTGTATCAAAAGATGTGACCTTTAAAGGTATTTATATTTACCTGATTGAAAGCCACATCCATTTCTATATTAAAATTCGTCCAATTCGGTTCAGTTACTTAGCCCACCTAAGACAGTTCGTAACAGACACAGTTTTTTTTAGCATATACTATATTAGAACGTATGGAGAGGTGTCGCAATATGGCGATCCGGTCAATCCCAATAAGTTTTAGACAAAACGCTTAAAACGAACATTAAAAGTGTTCTATTTATTGGAGAGATATCACGCTTATGTCAAGAATGACTCTTCAAGTGTGTTTGTCAATATCGAGGTGGCTTGAAAGGTCACGGAGAAGATAATAAATACTCAAGATATCATTAATATTAAATGATACGTGTCATGAAATGTGAACTACTTTTATCAGTCGTCTGGAAATATTCCAGAACAAGTAACAGTTTTTTCGGTTGCGCTTAGGATTTGTTGGCACACTTAAGTTGCTACTGCGCATATCGACTAGTCAAAAGCTGAATGATCAGTCCACACCCGTGAGTATTCAGAATTTTTATTAAACTGAAGAGCAAAAGTGATTGCCAATAGAAAATGAACGGCCGATGGTCATAAAACAGCGCATCACTATAAAAATTTCTAGATAAAAGCAGTAATCTTCTTTCTTAAATTTAACGAGATTTTTTCACTCATAAATCCATATTCTTTCTTCGTTCATCGGAGTATGAATCCTAAGCACACAGTAACCCCTATGCAACCACAGTCCCCAACTGTAAGTAGGTACTTATATCTCAATTGGTTGAATTGGCTTAAATTAAGAGAGCACACAGCCGACACCGTCAACCGTGGCGCAGATTATAAGGATAAAGAATGGATATTATAAATGTTCCTTAAAAGTTTCTCGGAAGCAACGACATCTGGCTAGTGACGTTAATGTCAATTGTATTTAAAATAATATCTAAGGTGACAACCTTAGATATTATTTTAAATATCATACGTTTTAGGCCTGAGCTCTTATCGGCGTTTCTAATGCAACTCCTTTCCTTTGCCAGGGTCCAGTGTAATCTCATAGCATTGATGCCATAACAGACACTTAGTCAATAAACTCATGTATATCAATCTTGACGTCCACTTCCTCTATTACCTCTAATAATACTTCTAAATAAAAAAGCCGTGATGGCTCAGTGGTTCTAATAGTTTATAGATGAACATAGGTACAGTGCTTCGGCGCACCAGGAGCTTAACGGTGAAGGAAAACATCGAGATGGAACCTGCATACGTATTAGAAGAAATTCAAAGACGTATATAGTATAGTTGTGCTTGAGTAACGGCGATGGACTCGCCATAATCACGTTGGCACCGAAAATATATCTGCGGCGGAATGTGGGTGTGTGGGTTAACTACACATCTCTGCCTACCTTCTTCATAAATCAGAAATAAATAAGTTCACTAACCTTACCATTATTCTCCAGTTGAACCATACATACATATCATCACGCCAAGTCCCTAACGGGGTAGGCAGAGAGTATAGAGCGCCAGTTCTCTCTAGACTTACATACCTCTTTCGCTTCGTCCACATTCAGCAGTCTCTTCATACATGCTCGTCGGTTTCGAGTACTCTTATCGTTCCCGTCCTTCAGAGTCCGATCTATTTGATCCAAGTAGTTGGAACGTGGCCTTCCTCTGCCTCTTCTTGCACACACTTTTGCTTTGTATATCTGTTTCGTCAATCTTTCTTCACTAGGATGAGTGAAGAAAGATTCTATGTGTCCAAACCAACGTAACATGCCTTTCTTCATCTTTACAGTCACGCCCTCATTCACGCCAGTTGATTTGCGAATCTCTTCATTGCGGATTCGATCTAATATCGTTACGCCGCACATTTTTCGAAGAGATCGCATCTCGACTGCATTCAAGCTATTTTCATACTTCCTCTGACATACCCAGGATTCGCTGCCATACAATAAAGTTGAACCATGTACTGTTTAAATCTGACTAACATGGTTCGTTGGCATACAACACCGCTGTATCCGCGAATAGATTCAGTGGAAATTGGCATAGCTACCATTATATAACTATCTCAGAATGGTTTATATTGTTATTTCTAACAAACCACACATGTATAACAAAGGTAAATTAAAAGCGAACTTAAGAGATTAACCAATGGAGTTTGACGAAAATGTAGACCAATGCATTTCGCATTTTGACTGTTTAAAGCTAAGTTTGGACCAAGACCAAATCAAGTGGCAAATATTAGGTATACCTCAGAATTCGTTACCATCATAGTCCTGTGGAACAAACAACAATGCAATATGTTCTCGTATCTTTACAGCTTTAAGCTAACACTGTACCCCACTAACATCAATCAAAGAGTAAGTATGTAAGTACATACCTACTTATAAGAATAAATAAATCATGTACGTGATTTTATTCAGTTACTTTCCCCCGAGCTACCGACAACGTATGCATACCAAACACATCCTACCGGAGCTGTCACCTAATTTCTTTAATTGTCCCGAGACCAAACAATGACGGATGGTCGGCTAGCATTAGTATGCAACAGGCGTCGCTTACGGGACCGCGTGTAGCATTGTTAGGACGATGCCCCGCTGATCCTCGCGGGGAAAGTAGAAATTGACCACATAAGTGAAAATAATTCACCGAAATACCTCGTTATGTTACCGAATATAAAACTTCGTAACTAAACCTTTAACCAAAATATCAGTTCATTTTATTTTGCTTAATCTAAAATACACCGATGTTCTTAATATCTAAGAGAATAAATAACAAAATAAATAAATAGTCTACACACAGTCATAAAAATTAACTAGTTTGGACTAAATTTCAATGGCACCTATATTCGCCCGCAACTTGATGGTTTCAGGATGAACCGCCCCTGAAAATAAAAAAAACATTAAGATAATTTATAGCACACTAGATGTGCCCGATACTGTGTATCTTAAATTCTTAATCTTATCCAAAATTTTGATATCAAGGCCCATTTTTAAATCCGTCAAGGTTACATATCATACGAGAAGGAAAATATATACTAATTAGTACTTATTTTCTGTGAAGTAATTGAACACTTAGTTTAACATACCTACCCATATTTTTTAAACAACAAGACTGGCAAACAAGCATACGTTTGATGCGAGACTGGGCGTGATGTGACCCTATGATACATATATATGAAGCCATATATACGAACCAATAATACATACATACATATCATCACGTCAAGCACTTCAAACCTTACCATGATTACTTGAGTTCTATTAAACCATGGTTTTGGATACCACCGGAGTTCGAACCGGCACTCTTGATATTACAAAGTTATATGAACCACTCGACCACCTTGCCACATATTTTCTACTCACCGGACATAAGGCTCAAAATCGTAGATATCATCGATCACCCTGCGCACGCGACACATGACTCCGCAAGACTCCTGCTGCCTTCCATATACTGAGATCGCGCGCTCCACTAATTGATGTACCGAAGTTATCTCCGCCACTGCAAGGGAACACAGAACTTAAAAACTAAGTCTTCAGAAAAGCTAACCTATAGCCAATGGCATAAGGCAATAGGAATTATTATCTGTATCCTTTCTCAAACAATATTTGTAGTAAATTTGATCACAATCCGCTTAGCGGCCATGTACGTATTTAATGATCATAGCAGACATACCGACACACATTTGCTTTTTTAATATCAAAATAATAAGTACCTATATCTTCACGCATTCCCACAAGAGACCCCGAATGGGAACCTAAGAGGTTTTTAGTAGCTACCCACACCTACATTTCGGCAGGCCATCGCAGTTTCTCATACACGGCTAAGTGATTTTGAATTTCTTCTTTAACGTATGCAGGTTTCCTCTCGATATTTTCTGTTACTGTAAAGCTCGTGGTGTGACGAATCACCGTACTCAAGTTCAGAAATACTCATTAGTACGGTCGCGATTAAAACTTGTAATCTTCGTGTTGCAGGCGGCTTAAACCACTCGGCTAACACGGCCCTAATATATAATGTAAGAGGGATTTATTATGTACACTGTTATGGTTACCTTGGTACTTTTTCTGAGATACCTGATACTAGGTGATGACATGTTTACTTAGATATAGAATTTCTGTTGTGAGAACCTAGTGTTTAGTCAAATTTAATATAAGTTTAAAAACACTAATAACCAAAATATTATTAACTCTGTATATTTTAATAAATAAAAAAGGTATACCTATCCCTATACCTACCTGTAAAAGATCTTTCGATAGTCTAATTTAAAGTGAGTCCTCTTGGAAGAATGTGCCAACTTAGTGTTAGATAATTAAGAGTACCTTTTAACTTACCAGATGCTCTTCCAAAGCTGCGGTCCTCATCATCGGGTATGAGCTTATCGTCTTTCTTAAAGCTGATAAGTTTCGGTATCACCAGTAACATGCACACCACAGCCAACATCGTCACCAGCTTCTTGAATATGAGGAACTTCAACAGCAGCTTAGCAATAGTTAATATGTCCAATTTCAAGGACAATTTGTCCAAAAAGCCCAATCCTGGCGCTGTGTATGGAATTCCATAAGAAGGCTTCAACGGGGGGCCATAAACCGGAGGGAGAGGTTTATGGATAGGTGGCCCATACGACTGTGCAGGGGGGCCGTAGATAGGCGCCGGGGGCCCATACGTGTTCGATGGAGGGCCGTAGCTGTGAGCCGGCGGTCCGTAGCTGTGGGCAGGCGGGCCGTGGCTGGCCGAAGGAGGACCGTAGGTATTCGGAGGGGAATTGTATGTTATCTCCGGCTCAAACTTCACGGGAGACCCGTAGCTCGACGAGGGTGGTAAGTAGCTGTTAGACGGCGAAGAATTATCGGAAAAACTGGACGAGCCCGACGAGCTGAACCCTGTATCACTCGAGTACGACGGCGAGTAGTCGTATCCAGAGAAGCTGTCATCGCGGTTAGCTATTTTCTTCTCGGCGTCTTTAGCGGTAATGATTATAACACCTTGTTTCGCCTTTTCTGCTTCTACCCGCGATTTGGAGTAAGCATCTAAATACGTATCTGTTTTCTGTGTAGATAACTTAGTGCCGTTTCCGACGGGCCCGACGATGGCGGAAACGCTCACGGCTAGAGCCAATATCGCTACACAACACTGATACTTCGTCATTTTGCAACTGATCCTCGAGTTAGCGACCGAAAGAAGTTGTCGCCATCGATCGTGGATAACGAATGACAAGCGACGTTGGCTCCCATTCGGTTTTCACTTTTGACTTACCGTAAAAGAACCTAAATATGATAATGGAACACAATTAAATTCTCCGAGTGAGCTGAGTGCGTTCCGCAGGTCATAGTAAGTAGGTGGTGCGTGCCGCGAGCCGCATGCTAATGGCGGCTCGCGCCCCGCACTTGCCTTCTTGGATGAACCCTCAACATCGGGACCTTTCATCGCACTAACACATCTCTATTAGAGCCATTTATCTGTGAAAGTTTTATCGTCGTTTTAGGGTCACGTTACATTCATTAAATAGAGCCCATATGCTACGTTATTGCACTTATTCCTCATAGGGAAGGCATGATGAAATTGTAGGAAGTATTTTTGAACAGTATGCACCGCCCTACTTTAATGCATTAGAAGTGTTTTATAAAGAAAAATATACTTACCGTTTTGGTTACCAACTCGGAAAGAATGTTAAAATAGTTATTTTAATTTTGGACCGAAGCCAAAATTATAAAATACCTACACTATACATTGTTTATACGAAGGAAACGACAATAGCATAAATTGTATTTAAATTTGTCGACGATTTCTACTGATCAGCGATGCAACGCCCCGGCTCATTTTCACTTGCAGCTGCCTCAGGATACCAGGCATTCCTTCAGTTCATTCGTTAATTGTCATGTAGAAGAGTTGCACTGTTGCATTACATTAGCGCTGAGCCTGACTGACAGGAAATTCTAAAAAACTAAGGTATAATTGACCAATATACATATACAACCGTATTGTTTTGTACTCATATATGTTAATTTACCTATATAAATAAGAATTAATCACTAAATGTGTTGCTAAGCGCAAAACTCTAAAACGGCTGAACCGATTTGATTGTTTTTTTTTTGTTGTGTTTGATGAAGTCTGAGGAAAGTTCTAATGGTAAGAAAAAGAATAAAAAATACGAGGAAATATGTAAAAACAATTTTCTTTACTTTTTAGGTGGTAGGTACAGTTTGCCGGGGCAACTAGTTAGAAATATAATTATCAACCTTGTACCTAATTAATTGCATTAAAATAAACAGTTGAGTTAATTTAACAAAACGAAAGTAATTTACTAAAACAAAAATTCTTCCTTACATGAAAGCTCAGCATTCATAAAAGGAAGTAAATACACCTAAGTAGTTGAATTTTGGTTTTCTTGCGAAACCTCTGCATTAAAAAATATGATGTCTTCAAGAAGTTATAGGTGTTGTAAATATATATCTTCATGCAATAATTAGTTCCAAAGGTAACAAAAAGACATCGTTCATAAAAGGTGTAAAATACTCACTCCGAAAACTGCTAAATCAGATAAGATAGAACATTATTTGATTATACATTTTTATACGAAAATAAGGGAATATTGTTATATATAACAACACAATTGTAGTAACAATTGTAGGATATATAACAATATTCCCTTATATGTTAAACTTATCATATTTTTATTTTATTTATTTATTTACTTCCTTTCACTGTGCCCTATTACATACTTAAGCAACTGTCCCAATTTCCAAGGCGCCCTGTATTATAGGCGCGCTAGAGGAAGCACACCTCAGCTTTTGCTAGTACATTATTTCCCGCCATGCCGCCATTTTATTAATTCTTACATAATAATCATAATAGCCTTGGGTCTTTCTACACAAGATTCTGTGTTCTACACAACATTACGATTCTACACAAGTTTACCAAATCCCAAACTAATTAAAGGCCAAGTGGGAATCGAACCCGCAACCACTAGATCAGACGGCCATCATGATCCTAGTCAAAAGTATTACCTAAACTTAAATATCTTTCTTCGAAGAATTTGTGTCGTTTCCGTTTTGGTTCACCATTTTCATCTTTCACGGAAAAAAATGAACTGATGGATTTGGTGTTGTTTTTTTTTGCGGTTGCTTCGTCTTCCACCTCTTCAAATGTGCAAGAAGCCGCTTTATCTTGCAGCATCAGCTCCGCTGTCGACCAACTAAACCGCACCAGCAAAGGATATCCAAACACATTGTCAATTTGATCACGAATGAATTTCTTCGTCAATGGATCTGAAAAATTACAAAATACTTTTTTCAAAACATGGAAACTTTCAAAAAGCTTGTTAACTGAAATATTAGTTTCTTTTTTCCTAGTGCATCAAGAATGATAATCCTAATGAAAAGAAATGGGATGTTAAAGTTTGCTTAGAAACCTCAATCCCTTGACACAATCTCAATGATGCATCCATTTTAAAATCCATAAATGCCATAGAGTTTCCAAAGTTGCAACAAAGACAAAAAACTGAGTTGATTATACATCTGTATTACGCTACACCTTCCTAATACAATATAACTTACCTCCAGGATACCCACTCCCAAATTCTGTGTGGTCCATTTCCAGTCCCTCTCGAAACTCCCACACTTTGAGGGCATGGTCCCTAGTCACCTTGGCTACTATACTGGCTGCTGAAACTATGGCATATATAGAATCAGCTTTCTTAGCCACCTAGAAATAAGCATAAACATGAACAACAGTAAAGATTTAATAGCCTGATTACTTGTCAACATTTTGAATTAACAAAATATTTACTCGCTTTGTATGAAGTATTGTGCTTATATACAGTTATGGTTCAAAGCATCTTACATGGTTTAAATTGTGGTATTAAAGGCTATTAATATTATAAATTAAACAATGTGAGGATGTTTGCTAGTCAATAGCCCCAGAATGTTGGAATGGAATTGAATTACATTAGGCTGGGAAATAGATTACATATTATCTGGATGAACATATCTGTAAAAAAAAAGCCTGCTAGGAGAAGAAACGGCGAAACACAGTTTTATTTTTAAATATTTGTTCCGTTTTACATAGGAGTAGAAAAAGATTAAATAAAACATAAACTCTGTACAAGAGGAGCAATTCATTGCCATGTATGGCCATCATCAGTCTGATGTAGTATAAATAAGCTTTATTAATCAATTTACTGTTAATGACAGCTTAAAACTTTTATTTAACTAACTCATCTATACTACTATGTTTGATTCAGGGTTAGTTTGTCTGTTTTAATGCACTAATGTTATGTACTACTAAAAACATTTTTGCTATTGACAGTCCCTTTATTGGTGAAGTAATCATACATATAAATTGTCAAACCAGCACAGCAAGTTAATTGAAATCATAAATGTTACCTAATACCTACAGTTATTTTGTAAGCTGGGAATATTTCAGCTAACTTAGCCTGATACTTCTCAGGGGGTCCCACGGTATCCACATACACTTCCGCTATGTTGGCACCTCTTTCTGCAACACTCTTGATAAGCTCTATTGCAGAATTCATTGATACCTAGAAAAATAATTAGGTTTTGTGTATGGTCTATATCACTATGTATAAAGGTTTGTTAATGAGTATGTTGATATGTTGATGATGTTACTCCTTAATGCAGAGAGAGTCACTTTCCAGCTAGAGATAATATATACTTGATTAATATGTATCTTAACTGGAAATAAAAACCTTAGAGAAAGATAGCTGGAATATAACCATAACATGGATGTAAGAGCATGTATCTGGATTACTTGGTGATATTATAATTCCTACCTCATTCAAGGAATGTTTTGACCGCCTGTACATTGAATTAGAAATGTAATTAGGAGATATTACTTCTGCTGCCCATCCTACATTGTCCACTGGGTCTTTCTCTGAAAGCATCTTTAATAATATTTCTTCCCGCTTGACCTCGGTCAGAGCCTTTGAGTCGGCACAACCAAGGTTTTTGAGTATATTTTCTTGGCTAAGCGGACAATACGCCACCCCGTAAACCATAGGACCTGAATTAACAACCAATAACAATTATATCAGCTTCAACCTCAAAGGCAAACTACTTTGCTGTCTATGAACTTGAATGAATATGAGTTTGTACCTAGCACTGGACCTCGTCCAGCTTCATCCACGCCCAGCATACACGGTTCTGTTTTACAAATTGCAGGTATATCTGAACAGTTCACAAAGTTCGAGTAATTATTTTGAGACCGAATAAACGTGTCGAGATCTTCTAATGAATTCATTTTATCAATTCTATTTTAATTTAAAATAAATAAAATTTCTTCTGTAGTTTGAATTCTCAATTAGTACCTACCTACATAATAAACTTATCCATATTTTTCAATTTAATCTAGCTAGACAAATAATACGCGAAGAATTGAATGTCTTTATTGCCGCCAAAACAAACAAAACTTGAAACTTCAAATCTGTATGTAACACAGATTATTAAAGAGTATCAGGTTAAACTAATATTCACCAAATGACTTGTTAAAAAAATGTATACAAATAGCTAATAATTTTCTAAACCTTTCAAATGTTTTCATTCTTCGTGAAGAAAGAAATATTATGAAATATGTATGTGCTTATAATTTTAGTGGTCCTCACATAAGTTTCATTATAAAGCAACATGTAACATTACATTGAGTTATTGGAACATTAAAATTAATGTCACACAGAGATTCTATGTAAAATACCGAAAATAAGCACAAAATAATAAAATTAAAATATGTGTGAAACTACGTATATATAAAAAAAATAAGGTACATTTCATTCAACTTAAGGACTAGTATCCATGCCTTGAACATATTTTAAGAACAGAACCAAAACACATTCCAAAAGATGACTATTAAAAAACTCGACTAATTCTGTTCATAAATGCAAATCTTTGAGTTGAAAGCATAGACAATTATTGGTAAGAAGAGCAGTGCAGTGCAGTGCAGTCGCATAGCATAATATTTTTAGATGTAGAAAATAAAGGTGTCATCCAATTTATTTGATAAGCGAAAGTTATTACTGATCGAGCACATACAAGGTAATATTAGTGTTATTTTATTCATTTGTAAATACTGATTGATAAATAATTGAATTCAGTAATCAGTGAACACCCATTTTGTAGGTTAGAGTAGTGCGATCTAATATGCAGAACAACCCCCAGGAGCTCTCATGGCAGGCGATACAGGCTATTGTGGGGGTTAAGCTTCCTTCAAATGTGCTTCGATTTGATGATATTGGATTCCATTTAGTCAATAATTCGGCTTCAAGCGCCGAGGAATCTGATTCAGATGTAGAAATTGTTGAAAATGACTGGGAGTCTGACAATAATATATCGTCTAGACTTGAGCATTCGGACAATGAGAAAACCACATCTCCAGATAGAGAACAGAGTGAATCGCCAGTTCTACATCTTGTAGAACCTGACAATAACAATTCTGGCAAAGATGCCCTTGATTACAGAGAATATGTCGAAAAAATTGATACTAAAGATTCGTCCAGCAGAGATCGCTTGACACAAATCGACGACGCTGATAGTTCTAATGGAAATGTCATGTCTATTGAAAACTACTTGGAGGTCACTCTGTCTACGGACTCTGAGGCTAGTCATCTCTGCAACCAATGTAACCAAATGTTTTCAACTGAGCAATTGCTTGCCTCCCACAAGTGCACTGCCAAACCCACCGATGAAAGGAAATATCCATGTCATGTCTGCACTGAAAAATTTCCCAGTTATTGGGAGCTCAGGAAACACATTAATAGTCATTTTCCAGGAATGTTAGATTCAAAGTCCAGTTTCTGTCACCTCTGTCAGAAGGACTACACAAAGACAGGGTTCATGAACCATTTACGTAAACATACTGGTGAACGACCTTTTGTCTGTGAACTTTGTCACAAAGCATTCTCCCAGTCTAGTTCTCTCTCAATACATATGAAGTTCCATTTGAATGTACGCAAGCATGCTTGCACAGTTTGTGAAAAGAAGTTTGTAACAAAAAGTGAGTTATCCCGTCACATGACAGTGCACACTAAACAGAAGTCCTACTACTGTGGTGTGTGTGATAAAGCTTTTACTCGCTCAGATAACATGAAAAAACATGAGAAAACCCATGGATAATGATGATAACAACTAACATTATCTACTGCATATTTAATAGCTTCATACATATGTTCTTCATTGCACATTACATTTTCGTGAATAAAATCATAACCTATCAAGTTGCCAAAATGAGTATAGAATACTATTCTGTATGATGTTTTCATAAAATCAGATTCTCTAATTGCCAAAAATCTAGTTGTATGTTTGTTATTTTAATCTTACATTGTTTTATACCAAATTGAAAATATTTTGATCTAGTTCATAATTTAGTCATTATTGCGTGTTTACTGTGTTTATGCGAGTGTCCTCACTCATGTGTGCTGCTATGGCTTCACTAGTTAAGGGTTTTTTATTTATGCAGTTTTCATATGCATGGTTGGGACAATTAGTTTATTAGGGAAATGCCTTTCTAGGTGCTCTACAGTAAGGACGCACATATCTCAATCCAAAGTTGCCTTTTAGATATGATAAAGTGATATTTTATTTGGATATAGGTCAACTGACCAAAGATTCAGATAGAGTTAATGTAATGTATACATTAGATAAAGTGAATATTATGTCTACTACAATGTTTAAGCTTCACAAAATATGTCATAAATAGTTTTATACTTGTTCCTGCTTCTCTTAAGCTTTAATGAATACATATTTTTGTATATCTTTACTTCAAGGTATTGATTTACCAGTTGTGAAGTAACCTTTGCCAATTTTAGATAAGTTTTCAAGTGATTCTTAATACTGCACTGTGTTGTAACCAAAGCAATAACATTGTTTTAATGTGCCTATCTTTACATTATACAAGTATACCAAATAATTAGACATTAGTCATTTGATATAAATATTTTTAGTAATGCCTTTTAAATATAGGAATTAATATCAGAATAGTAACCAGTAAGTTTTATGCTGTCAGGCTCACTTATAAGGGGCCCTCAAATTTTACACAAACGTGTTTATAGACTCTATACAAGGTATATCTATATATAATATGAGTGAATTCGAACAATTACATGTTCTGTATTTAGGTTAGTTGATGAAGTAGGGAATGGACCTTTTTATTTAATGCATCACAAATGTTTAACAAAGCACATATTTATTGTAATTGTTAAGGATATAATATAATTGAAACTTGTGTAAACTTTTTCTAAGTGTTCCTTCTGCAACAAACGAAGACTCCTTCAAACACCAAAATTCCAAAGAATTATTAATAATTGTAAAACTATGTTACTAATATTATTGAATAATTGGCTCTAAAACCAAAGGTATTTTTATCAATTTTGAAATGTGCCACTTCTATTTTATATACTGGTTGTAAATTACTTAGAATATTGTCTAGATTTAACAGATTTAAAGTAGGCAATAATCTTATTTTTAATATATTTATTATATTTAATGATTTAGATATTTAACTTGCATGACTTGTTTGTAGAATAGGAATATATTGAGCCAAATATAAAATACACGAAAATCTACAAGACTGACAATAATATTCAGAGTAGATATTAACTTGTGCACAAAGCAAAGTGTTTATAATATTTATTGATACAGTGAATGCTATTTTGAATGATTTATCAAAATGCACCTTGTTAAAGACTCATCATGACAATTAGACTAAGAACCGTTTGAATTAGATGAAATATTTTATGGAAATTGTAATAATAATTTTCAATTTTATTAAAGAGTTGTTTGTTGCAAGCTACATATGTTTTATTTATAGTCCTAATGTACGCTTTTCCATTTGTTCTAGGATACGCTAGAGATGTCGGCCAGGTTGCGTAATCTTAATCCCTATGAGTTGCATAAATATCTAGTTAATGTTTATTGTTTAAATAAGAAGGGGTCGACAACTCTCCTCAAACGGGACACGTCCAAAGATAGAACGGATCTCGATGTTATAAGGGAAAATCACAAATTTCTTTGGGAGGAGGATGACGTTGCCGATACTTGGGAGAAGCAGCTAGCTAAGAAATATTATGACAAACTTTTCAAAGAGTACTGTATTTGCGACCTGAGTCGTTACAAAGAGAACAAAGTAAGTTGTTAGCTTTTGTTTTACGCCAGTCAGATTACGAGAATTATTAAGAACCTATTATGTTAGAATAACGCGATGTTTAATGATATGTGCAGGAGAACAAATTAGGAGCAGAAAAACAAGCAATTAAGATGATTAATGCGATTTAATGGGACTTTATCGCTACTTTACAACAATACATGCTTAATTTAAATTTGTTTAGTGCTTTCATGTCTAATTAATACATTATGGTTTCTATAAAGATATTAATGGAGTTAATTTACTTCAAAAAGCTAAAGCTAAGCAGATATTATAATTATTGAAGAGTGCAATAGTATCTAAGGCTCAAAATGCTTCAAAGGAGCTTCTTTCCGCTAACGCTCAGGCTGTGGCATAATCCCTATTGTAATTTTTGATATACATAGTAGGTACCTTTATTACGAGATTATTCAAGAATTCTTGAATATATCTTCACAACTTAGGAAGAGCTTTTACGGATCGGCAACATGCGATATTCCTAAACCAGCCACTACTTAGTGTGTCATTTGTCTATTACGCTGGTAGATTACTTGTAATTTAAACAAAAAACTAATAAATATGGTAGTATAACTGTACCGCGACCTCCTGATTAGAGCCAAATTTATGAGCATTAATTTTCATTCAATCTGTTGCCTCGTTTCCAAATAATATATGCGTATTACGCGTACAATATAATTTTACCTACATGTATACAAAATTCCCCTAGCTGTACAGGCTAAGATGGGGACGGTCCCCTATGTAACTCAATTGCCTTTTTTTGCCGGTAAGACCTTCCTTTGTGTACCGTCCTGCTGCTGGGGAGAGCAACAATGGCCGTACTGCCTTTATGTAGGCTAAATATAGCGCATGCATTCTCCCGCGCTGTTACACACAGTAACGCACATCTGTCCGACCCACAAGGATCAATTTGAAAATACCCTACTGACTGCAGGCCGTTCCCATTATAATACTGTCCTAAGCGTTATTATTATCTAGCTGGTTTGATTTATGTTGAACCGTTAAAGATGATACGCCCTGGCAATTTTAAGTTTACATGTTTTATAATTAGGTGTAATACTTATTATAAAACAATTGAGTCTAATGTCACACTATTTCCAATCTACGATTTGTTAAATTAGGTTGCATTAAGATGGCGTATTGAGAAGGAGGTTGTCCTCGGAAAGGGGCAGTTTCAATGCGGCAACAAGCCTTGTATGAGCGTCGATGAACTCAAATCGTGGGAGGTGAACTTCGCTTACGTAGAAGATAACGAGAAGAAAAATGCTCTTGTAAAGCTGCGTAAGTAGTAAGCCACTAGTACTATTACTAAAATTTCATATATACGAGATTGTTAACTAACTGGTTTAAAGTACGAATATACCATATATTTGTATCTGGATGTCAATTAGGTACTTGACGGAAACGCGACACTTAATCATAATAAAACACTACTCTAAGTACGACTACTGTAATCAATGGTGGTCAGTGATCCTAAACCATACGGAATCTGTATATAACATAGATAAACAGACCATATCGATAGGTGAAAGGCTATTTGTTTTAAGAGACATTTTGGACGATATTGAGTTATATATACATACATATTCGGATTCAGTGTGCGCGCCAGTTTTGTACAATTTTATTGGCGCTTTAGACAACATAATATATGGTTTATAAAATCCTTTCGAAATATGAGCCTATATCGTTAACAACGCTCAATTGGTAGTCAAACTATAAAGCCTATTCCTGTTATTATTGAGTAACGCCGTTTCAATCATTTTGCTTTTACTGCATAAGCACTGTATGGTTACTTAAACTATTTTCCCTGTTGTTGATTAATGACAACCTTGGAAGTTGAATCATTATAGGTACTTAAAATTTTTACTCTAAAAATAAGGCGATACAGATCATTTTGTATTAAGCGACATTCTGGAACTCATAATTGATTTTGTGTTGACAATAAAACCAAAACATTAAGGGATTTTTTAGCAACAAAGACCCCCCCGATCCCCTTTAAAGTAAGAGCAGCAGTTTATTTAAAAATATTTTTTTTCCAAATTTTCAGTCTTCTGTTCGTAAAATGTCGCTTCAAACAAATAGCCTTTCCACCCATCGATAACGTTTTAAAGTCAAGCATTCGTGCAATCATTCAACATCTATGCTTGACTATACAGCTAATAAGAAATAATCACGCCGAGTCTCTTACGAGTAGGTAGAGACAGTAGAACGCCTGTTCTTTCTGGACTTACAGACCTCATTCGGTTAGACACATTTTTGGTAGTTGGTTAGTGATCTGAGAATGGTATATTCAAAGAAAATGTGTTATTCGTCAAAGCTGACAAATGCTAACTACATAAACCTAAATATGTTGAAAGTCGCGCATCATTAGTGATAACAGAATTTCCCGTAGGGACCTATAGGTACCTAATATTTCCCTTCATTTTATTTTCATATTTCTTCTGAACAGTTATATTTTACAGACCGTATAGAATTCCACATAAAATTAAATCGATGTGTAGGTTGTTGTACTAACTACTTTACTTTGTACTTTGCTCCTAATATGACCTGGCCACCCCTTATGATTGCATTTGCCCCTAGCTAATAGATAAAAGGTCACAATGTATAAGGGGAATGAAAAGTCTACACGATACAATCGTTCAGTGAGTGAAATAGTTTAAACGAGATTTAAAAAAGTCGTGGGTTCGTATCTCGCCTTTAAATATATTTCCTTATCCTTAAAAAGTTGCCTATTATGCTGCAGGCCGTGCCTAAAATAAGGTATTAGGGCTGCTGAAACTCCTACTAATATCATAAATGCTGCAATTTGTGAGGCTGTTTATTCTTATTTCACGAAAAAAATCTAAACGTAACTGGATGAAAATTGGCACGGAAATTGTTTATTAGCCCCGTATTTCCCGTATGTATATTTTGTCCTTAAAAGTAAAGTGATTAGTCACACCACGAGCTTTACGGTGAAGGAAAACATCGAGAGGAAACCTGCATACGTCTGAGAAGAAATTCAAAGGCGTATGTAAAAGTCGTGCTTGAGTAACAGCGATGGACTCGCCATCTGTCGCGTTGGCACCTAATATACCTCTGGCGGAAAGTGGGTGTGTGGGTATTACCTATACACCTCTGCCTACCCCTTCGGGGACCCTTGTGGGAAGGCATGAGGATATATATATATATAAGTAAAGTTGCACCTGATCCCAGGTGCCAACGTGACAGATTCGCCATCTGTCACGGTGGTCTCTTAACCCGTTGACAGCCCTTTTCCTACTAATATTATAAATCTGAATGCTTGTGAGGATGGTTGGTACTCAATAACGCCAGGACGGCCGAACACATCGGATGAAATTTGACACAGGTAGATAGATTATTAACTGGAATAACACAGAGGTTAAAATACCAATGGTATCAAATTTCACGGGCATAGCTAGTTTAAATACATATTTAGCCTATTTCTAGGAAAGTATATAGGTATGCTATGCTTCCTATCGTTATCGCTGATAATTTTAAAACTTGGTAATTAATTGCATACCTACTTTAACAGGTCTATGTCCGGAATGTTCGGCAAAGCTCAATTACAAATCGAAGAAACGTGAAATAAAAAGACTAAAGAAAAGTCAGAAGAGGAAGAAGAGAAATAAAGGGAAGCGATCTGATGCAGAGAGTAGTAGCGAGGACGAGAGGCGCACACCAGAGATTACTGAATCGCCTTCCACTTCCGCCCCCGCTGCTGACACTTCTCAAACTAACGATACCGAATCCCTCTGGAAGAAAGGTTTGTAAATGTTGCTTAACTCATGATCATCGTGGGCTAGTTTATTCAATTTCGATTAAAGGTATTAATTGTTTCTCCCCTATTACCATACCTATCGCAGTTTATAATAATTTTGCAAACGTGCGATTCTTCTTAATACTTTCCACATATGTACCTAGTACAAGTATTAAGTAGAATAATTCGTCTGGTCAAATCAATGGATCATCTATTTTAATCCACTGCTAACAATGGATTAAAAGTACATTCAAAATCTACCCTTTGAGACAGAATGGAAAAACGCGTGCGGATAATGAAAAAAAATTTAATAGTCGCAATAGAAACCTACAAATCGTCTCGAAAAATATTCGTATAACTAAACTATAATACAAGCGGCGATAATGTCTTTCGAAGTGTATATATATGCTCAGAGAATTTGTACTCTATGGAGGTTCCTATTAACCGATAAATATACCGATATATATACTATGTATTTGGTTACTTATTTATATGAAAGGTCATCAAGAAACGGGCCGATAGCTACATCCCAGCAACATTCAGTACTATTCCACTAGTTGTATGTGTAAAGTGTAGTGGAATATATATATGTGATATTGGTATAGTGCCTTCGCGTCCCACACAGCACACGGTTGGAAGGCAGGGAATGCAATCTATCTATAGATTGCCGACCTCGTGTTTGTATTTCCGTTCCTACACACTCGAGCTGTGATATGTATAAGGACATCGTTCAAGTTCTTTGTAAACGAATATGTCTTCGGTAGTCTTTAAACAAAATATGAATAAACTTACCGAAGTCTTATTTATATAAGCCTACTAAGATTATAAATGCGAAAGTAAGTGAGGTTGTTTGTTTTTAATAAATATAGGTAATATGGGCATTATTAGGATCAATACGTAAGATAATACAAGACAGACAAAAACTAACTAAATCAAATTGTACGCGGGTGAGACCGCGGGGCACGGCTAGTAATTTATGATAATAAATGTATTTCTTTCATTTCAGGTGTTCAGGAAATCGAGGAGAAGTCTAGAGAAGAAGAATTCGCTGAATATTTGGAAGATTTATTATTGTAATAAGTTGCATTGCAATATTATTTTAAGTAGGTATGTTGGGTTATTGATGTATGCTGCTAGCAAATGCGATCCGCTACAAAGTTTACCGTAATTTTTTTTAATTATATGTCCAGCTGGATATGACGTCGGAAGGATGTATAAATAGACATTCCAACTCCTTGATGATGTCCCATTGTCATTCCGGACAATTTCAGTTTAGGATTAATTAATTATGATAAAATTATTATATTATTTTACCTTTCCACACACGTCCTCGAAGGGGTATGTAGGTACATGCATGCTGTATATAATTAAAAGATATTTATAAAATGAAAGACATCGATTTTTCAATAATGTTTATTGTGCCCTGTAACATTTCTAGGCTCAGTGTTATTGGGTAAAAAAATTGTAATAACAACTGATACAAAATTACAATTCTATAGACAATGTTCTATACATACCTACAAAGCTTCAATCATACCACAGCACGGCCGCTATTTATTGATATAATTATATTTCACATCCTTTTTATACTTTAAAGCATTCGGCCCGCCTGATGGTGAGCGGCTACCGCCGCCTTAATTGCCGCTATGAGTATCCATCGCCTCTTGAGAAAACCTCTATGGCGAGTTGATTAAACCTTTAAATAAATGTAGAGAATAAAAAAGCATTTAATCTCGTAATAATAATGTTGGACTGTGTAGCATCTACTTTAAAATATACAGTAATTACATTAAATTTAAAATTTGTAATAAACAAACATATTCACAGGAATGATGTTCCCACTATAATTCATCACATAATTAACGTAACATAATCAATATAACGAAATCATAAACTCCATTCACACATATTTGACAAAATAACATAACGGGTATATTTATATACAATCCACAGGTAACATACACAACGCAATTGTTTTCAATAAAATCAAAGACCTTAAAATTACTCGCACGCATTCTCAAGTCATACCCATTTATTGAATATGAGTATCGACAAAATATCGTATGCTTATAAAACGACAAATGTATGGATTTAAACATGTACCTATAATGTATGGGCCTGAGGCTTTCATTGGAAAGGAATCTTAAAATGAAACAAGACATCCAAAACGTTGCACGATAAATGAAATAGCACGATCCCGCGTTTAATACGTGCGAGCAGATAAGCGCGATCCAAAAAAATAACTCCCTTTAATATACTATTTACTACTCTAATGAAACAACCTTGATCATGTGAAACGTGAAGACACATATAGTCAGTCGTTTACGAATTATAGGATGAGATGAGGAAAGAGCAGCCGCAGTAAAAGCTACTTTCGCACAACCCCGTTTAGGTACACTTTGGGTCGCACAATGTTTCCACTATCACCGTGGTGCAAATATGGACGTACGGTGTGCCAATGTGATGATGTTGTGGTAGTTATTTGGCATGGGCAGTCTTGGAGACGTCTTCATCGTCGGAGCAGTCCTCGTCGTGAGTGTGCGTCAGTTGACGAGGCGTCTCGGGCCGCGCGTGAGGCACCGACGCACTCGCCTGGGAAGTGCAATGTTCCTTCGTTACGTCCTAAATATGTATTACACTAGCCTTTTCCCTTGATTTCTCTCGCATTAATATTGACTTTTTTCAAGATATAAAAAAATCTAACAAGTTTGTTGTACTGCAGATTTTTTTTCTGTGGTTTTTTTTTTGATATGGATATATTCTCTGGATAAGGGTACCCAATGTCCTCTTCTGTATCTTTGTACAGATTGACAACATGTTCCTAGAGCTTCGTATGATTTAAGTGTATTGGTGGCATATTATATAAGTGCCAAAATGACTCTTAACCTTCAGCTCCAATATAGTAATGTTACATACTGTGCCATCGTAAAAAAATACAGCTACTTACAGTAGACTAGTAGTAAAGTAGGCTAGAAGCAATTAATTCACCAGGGGGCAGGAGAATAAATAAGCAAAATGAGCTTTTAAAACAAAGGGTATATAATAATGGAAGGAAATGTGTATTAATATACACATTTCCTTCCATTATTATTGAGTTGGTCCAAATTGAGTTGGTAAGCAATGGGGAAAATTCATATAATAATGTAGGTGTACCTTGATGTTAGAATCAGGTGTAGTGGTATCAGGCACATTGTGGAGACACTCCTCGGAAGGATCCTCGGCTATGTTGACGACGCTGTAGCTGCGCTGGGCACTCGGGTGGCGGGACCTGTTTAGTTTTGGCATTGAATAATACTGGTAAGCAATCTTAACGATCACCATATTCTACAAGCGAAAGTGCTGCTGCTTAGGAGTTCTGCACAAGGAACGGCTGTGCTGGTCTGCTACGCGCCAATCTTGACATTTGTAAGCAGTTTTTTTGACTCTTTTGTTAACCCTTAAGATTATAAAGAGGTAAGATTTGTTTGTAAGTTTGTAAAATTGTTTGCAATGGATGAGCTCAAAAACTACGTAACAAACTTCAAAAAATCTTTTACCTATGTAAAGCTATATTACTCCAGGATAACGATCTATATTAAATTTTTTAAAATCACACATGCGACCCGACTAATGTCAAGCGTTTATCATTTTTTAATTGATAAGCCTTTGGACGCTTGCACCAGGGCTATAGTCGTGCTTGAGACACGGCGATGGATACGCCATCTGTCACGTTGGCACCAAAACATATGTCCGGCGAAAAGTGGGTACCACCTACACGTGTTTGCCTGCCCTTTCGGGGACCCTTGTAGAAAGACGTGAAGGTATATTAATGGAAGATAGTATGATCTCACCTGTCGATGGTGGGCGTGTCGACGGTGAACCGTTGCTCGTGCGCGACGGTAGACTCGTGCGGCATGAGCATAGCCGGCGCACGGAACATGTAGCAGAACGGGTAGTACATCAGGTTCAGGAACGACGCCGCGTATAGGTCCGCGTACCTCACCACCTGACAGAACCATTGTTAATATTACAGCTGATTTGCCTTAGTTTATGGATGGAGCGAAGGTTTGTAAGTCAGAGAGACCTGGCACACTTTCCTATCTTCCTTTCTCGTAAAGAGACTCGGCGTGGTGAATAGTATGCAGATTTTACTCATGACTTTAGTTGAAGCGATAACCACGACGAATACGATTGTAGCTAATTACTCTAAATTATGATAGTCCTATTTCTTCATTTTAATTTTGACCAGCTTCTTAATAGATATATAACTGAATTTGAGACGGCTATCGGTATATTATGTTTTGCTGACGTTATTTCAAGGTCCTTTTCAAATCACAACATTGATTTAAAATGAACGATCAATTCATAATGGCAGACAACAAGTAACATTAGTCACACAAATATTCATATTGAGTTGTGCAACGTGATTTCATGGTGTAAACATGTAGATTAGCCTTCAACTATTTATGAAAGTTGATCCACGAGATATAAGTAGGCCGCGATATCACCACTAGATACGGCGGTGAAAATTTAACTATTACGACAGCTAATCCGCCAACAACATGTCAAATTTTAACTGTTTTGTTGAACTTATTACATCAGTGGACTGCATGGAGCCCACTCATATAACAAAGGTATGTATGTATGCTGGTAAGGTATGTATATATTCTGTGTCATATGTTTGTTAAAGAAAACAGATGACACAGAATATACCCTTATGCAGCCATATTATTGTCAATAGCTAAGAATCATTTTTGGTCGCTTTTTGATACTAGTATGTATGATGACGCACTAAGAGCTTTATGGCTTAAAACATTTATGTAAATCAAGTTCATAAAAAACAATATTTTTTTATAGCACTCAATAAGCACCGCGATGGCCGAGTGGTTCGAGTAGTTGCCAGCAACACAAAGATTACAGGTCCGAATCCCAACTTTTACTGAACTTAAGTGCAGTGATTAGTCACACCACGAGGTTTACGGTGAAAGAAAACATCATAAGATAACTTGCACCTATACGTTTGAGAATAAATTTAAAAACGTATGTATAGTCGTACGTGAACGGCGATAGATTCACCATCTATAACTTGTAGTATATATGTACCTGTGATGAGAAGAATGTCTGCCTTGATCCGGAGCGGAACAACGACCCGAGCATGCCGTACGAGAGGTCCATCTTGTGCGTCACGTCGCGGATGGACATGCGAAGCTTTGATATGTCCGGCTTTTCCTTCGTACTCGAGTCCAAGTCTCTGCATTAGGCAACCAGATTTTGTTTAGACTATATGTATTGACTTGCTCACTATATAAACCAAAGATACTGAAACGTTGTTATATGCACAATGGAATTGATATTTAATTCGATTTGCGAAGACCAAAGCTACAATCGATTTCACGTCTCATTTTGCAAACGGCAACATTTTTCAAATTCTTTAAATAAACCCTTAAAAAGTAGATCGAATCCGCAACGAAGAGAAAACAAATCTTCGCAAGAAAAATCTTCGCAAATCAACAGGCGTGAATGAGGGCGTGATTGTAAAGTTGAAGAAAGGCATGATACGTTGGTTTTGACATACAGAAAGGATGATTGAAGAAAGATTGACGAAACGGCTATACAAAGCAAAAGTGTGTGCAAGAAGAGGCAGAGGACAGCCACGTGGCTGATGAGGCGCCGATCGATTTGATCCAGGTAATTGGAACGTTCCAATTACCTAGATCAAATCGATCGGCACTCAAGGACGGGAACGTCAAGAGTAATCGAAACCGACGAGCATGTATGAAGAGACTGATGAATGTGGACGAAGCGAAAGAGGTATGGAGTCTAAAGAGAACTGGCGCTCTATACTCTCTGCCTACCCCGTTGGGGACTCGGCGTCATGATTTATGTACGGATGTGTAATATAAGCGTTTATAAGGTAAGAAATGAATGAGTCGTATTGGAAGTTAGCAAGTGACTCACTTGTACATATCCCCGAGCTGCACGTCGAGGTTTTGCAGCTGCGCGAACAGCTGGCACTTGTCGGTCCACACGTGCAGCTCCTGCACCAGCTCGGGCACGATGAGGAAGGTGCGCCAGCCGCCGATCTTCTTCGACTTGAGGATATCGCCGAATATGTGGTCGCCGATGTACAACACGTCCTTGCCCTTCGCGCCGATCAACTCCGTGAACACGTCACACGAACCTGATTTAAACATTTTTTTTAAGAAAACCCATTAGCACATTTTTTTTGCGTGAAGGAAGCGCTAGACTTGCGCCAATTACATCATGACGCTCTCTGTGCTCTCTATTGAACTACGTTGGATCTCTATCCAATAATGACTAACTACTTAAAACCAACAGTGTTAATGTATGCTCAGAACGGCACGTAAGTGGTTCGAATAGTCGCCTGCAACGCAAAGATTTCAAATTCGAATCCAGATTGTACCAATGAGTTTATCTTAACGTTCAGTGACTAATCGCACCGTTTTGCGGAGAAAGAAAACATCAAGAGGAAACCTGATCCATAATCAAAACCATATCTTTGAGAATACATTCAAAGACGAATGTATAGTTATGCATGAGAAATAGCGACGGTCTCACCACCTGTCACGTTGGCACCTAAATATATTATCTTCGAAGAAAACAGGTTTTACACCTCCGTTCTTAAAGGTTGAACTTTAGACAAGACGTTAGAAGTTACTACTTTAAGGCGAAAACCACATCAATATCTGTTCAGTAGTCAATGAGATAAACGCTATGTTTAAACATACGCTTTTTCCAGTATGTAGTGATGTCACAACATCGCAAATTTACATTATATCATGTCATGCTATTTTCGTAAAGTGTAACGTCCATCGAATCGCGTGTGGGTGATGAAAGTCGTATCTTATCTCCGGAATGTATTTGACTAACCTTTCGACACTTCTGGCCAATAATAATATTAATAATAACCATTTGCACGGCCCGATCACGTAGCCTACTACGTGAAGTAATATAATTCACCGCCTCCCCGTTGGGATCCCAATAGGCATTCGAACTTTGAATATTTGCGTAGCAGGAAATTTTTCAAACCACTCGGCCATCATTGCTCTCCACGCAGTAATAAGTCAATAAATTAAGTTTAGGGTGAGTGGAGGATAAAATTTATTAAATAACTTTGTGATCCAATTAATATAAACCCGGAAGCCTTCACACTTCACACTGTCATTTCCAAACTCACCAAAATCTGAATGAAATTTGTTGAAATTATCATATATCTGTTTATTTTAATATCACGCGAAATCTTTATACTATATTCAAATAACATCGCGACATTGAAAACGAAACATTATACAAAAAAGGAATGTATCAAAATATCCTTACGCCTTAATACAGTAACTGCTTACTACTTTTTTTATATTCAAAGTTCATACTTTGAATATAAAAAAACACTCCCTCATGGGAGACCTTGTAAAGCTGTGTGTGATAAGGTGATAAAAAGTAACCTTATTACACTATTTAACGGTCATTGCTTTGTGGGAAAAAACAATCATCAATCAACACCGACAGTTTACTCAAGTGTCTGGCGATAACAATATGTGCGTATTTCACTGGAGTGAATAGTTATTCTTTTTACCTTAACGCAAAACTGTTATGGAAAATGAATTCTATACAATGAGACAAGACATGCCTTTCCAATGACAGCCTTCAATTGAGCCAACGAATAGAAACAACAAAAACGTTATTGTCGTAAACGAATTACATTTATTGGTATAAATTAAATTCAATAGCACCACGATTTAAGTTATACCTATATAATAAATCCTCACGCGTTCCTACAAGGGTAGTACTAGTAGTAGGTTCTACCACAAAGGGGTAAGTAGAGGTGTATAGGTAGTACGCACACACCGACTTTCAGCCAGAGATATATTTTAGGTGCCAACTCGACGGATGGGTCAGTCACAGTCCCTCAAAAAAATCCTCTCAGACTTATGTTGGTTTCTCGATATTTCCTTTCAACAAAAGGGACAAAAAATTTCTTTAATCATATCCTCCTTTTTGAGTTACGGGTTGGCAAAACTATCTCAAATTTACATACGTTATAAAATCCTTTTATACGGGAGAGCGTCTCAAGATCTCCTTTTAAGTTCAAATGTTGAGGTATTGACCCCAATGTACGTGAGACAATAAAATAATATCTTTCTCTATCCGGTAAAGGGAACCAATGATTCTTAGGTAAAGAAGGTATATTCGTTAAAGAAGTGTTTCATGTGCCCCAAGTCTATATACTAATAGTATAAAGAGGAAAGATTTGTATGTAATTATATTTGTATGTAAGTACTAAATGTAAGTATGTTTGTATTGAATAGGCTCCAAAACTACTGAACCGATTTGAAAAATTCTTTCACCATTGGAAAGCTACATTCACCCTGAGTGACATAGGCTATATTTTTTTTATAAATAAATCTTATGTCCACCCGTGCGAAGCCGGGACGGACCGCTAGTGTTAAATAAAATATATAATAAAAATATGTTTTTTTTTCAAGTACGTTACCTCCAGAGTAGACGAGCCCTTCGTGCAGCGGCCCGACGTGGTGGCCCATCTTGAGCGCTCCAGTGCGTGTGTCCACTTGCCTCAGCGTGGTGCCTTCGCCGAAGAACAGAGGTTTCTTCGCGTCGACCACTATCCAGTCGAAGTAAGTCTTCCAGTTCCTATGCGGCTCGCTGGGCTGAAAGAAGTAGGGTACATTTACCTGCCTGTGTCTCGCTAAGTATCTATCCTACTAATATTATAAATGCAATAATAGTTTGTGAAGATTTTCGTTCCTTTTTCACGCGAAAACCATTGAACGGACTTTGATGAAATTTAGTACAGTGATAAAATATTAGCTGGACTCATACATAAGATATTTTTCCGGAAATAAAATGATGAAAAAATACAACACACGGGTGAAACCAGGAGGGGCGGGATCTGGTATTATGATAAAATTGTAATTTGTTAAAAAAAATTGTTGATAAGATAGCACTCAGGCATAGGGCATAAGATAAGCAGGAAAGAAATAACTCTTCTAAGCCTTTCGTGTCATATTAACAAAATCGACGGGGATGAAACTCGGGGCTAAGCTAGCTATTAATAAACACATATCCCAATAATCAATCTATAGTGGTATACAGACTAGATATAAATAGAAACGATATTAAAAACAGGTTTTGCAATTAATAGAATTGTAATGAAAGCACATCGCGGACCTTGAAAATATGCTAATTAAACTATCAGATTCATGCATACATTGTGGATGTAGTTATATGAAATCTAACCTTGGCGCCATGTGGAAAATCGAACAGATAGTTCATGATCTTGTCTGTGAAGTTGTAATCGCTATTAGTGAGGATGAAGAGCTTCGCCCCGCTCTCCGTGATGCGGGACAAGAACATTGGGAGGCGCTCGTCCTTCTTCAAGTACAAGTCTAGGTTCTCTATGGTTTTGGACTTGAGGTCTCCGTGGATATGCACATAGTCTACCGCGCTCCTCACGTCTTGGAATATTGACTTGAATGACATCGCCAAGTCGCCGCATCTTACGCCGGCCTTTTCCCTGCAAAACAAATATCATCTATGTATTATTAGATATATATATGCAACATATGACCTTCATCGTCCCTCTGCCTACATACAGGACTTTTTTAAACTATATTCATAATGTGCATGGGAAAATTAATGACGCAACTTCCGTCGCTTCCCGCTATTACCAAAAAAGGCTTGGGAAAAAAGTATGAATAACTAAAATAAAATTAAAATGATAGCATACCTCGTGTACTGCGGCGAATTAGTGAAGAAGTCTATGAGACAAGCTATTAGATAAGTTTCGGGCAAGTTAAACAGTGTGTTCAGAACATACACTCTAGACTCGTCTAATGTTAAGAATTTGTTCGGATACAATTCGTATACTTGTGAACTGAAACAAAAAAAATATTACATACATGTTCCATTTTCAAATTCAGTGACAGAAGTCACAATTTTTTTTCAAGTCTTCTTTTTCGTGATGAACCAACAAAACATCCGGATTCGAAATAAAATGGTTTCAACTCATTCACATGTATTTGTTCCCTGCGGGTTTAACACCCGAGACGTAGAAGAAAAAAAAATTCCAAGGTCAACTGTAAGGCATTTATTACAGATTTCATGATATCGAATGGTAATGAAATTAGCACCCGACGTAGTTGTTAGTAACGCAGGTCTGATAAGCGGCAAAGATAAAAAAAACCATAACGTCATAAATATTCTAGTTCATTCAAACTTTTAGAGTGGGCGCTATGGGCGACGTGATAAACATATATATATTTTCTTTCCGGGGTGGCCGAGTGGTTCGAGTAGTTGCCTCCGACACAAAGTTCGCAAGTTCGAATCCCGACTGTACCAATGAGTTTTTCTGAACTTAAATACAGTGATTAGTCACACCACGAGCTTTATGGTGAAGGAAAACATCGAGAGGAACCTTGCATACGTCTGAACAATTCAAAGGCGTATGTATAGTCGTGCTTGAATAACGGCGATGGACTCGCCATCTGTCACATTGGCACCTAAAATATATCTCTGGCGGAAAGTGGGTGTGTGGGCTCTACCCGTACGCCTCTGCCTACCTTTTCGGGGATCCTTATGGGTAGGCGTGCTATATTATTAATATTTTTTATTTTTCATTAAAATAAATTATGAACATCTATTACTTCTAAAGTAGTTAAAACAAGTGTAAAACTTACTGTTTTAAAAATTCGAACCCATGTACGCACACTAGTATGTTACCGTACGCGTCTACTTTTAACAAGTTCCCATATAATGTGTCGAACCAAAGGCCTCTGGAAAGATATACATTTTTATTAGAACGGTATAAATATACTGGTGCTTCATAAACATAATATTAGAATGCTAATTTTAGTTTACCTCACTGGAAATGAAGGATCGTATTCGAATTCTAATATTTCGCGGGGGTATCCTTTACTCACTAATCTCTCCTTTGTTAGGTTAAATCCTAAAGTTTCGTATTGCGGCGATTTGTATTCTGGAAAATAACACTGTAGATTAATATTTTGATAATTGAATAGTTGATATTGAATCCGATGGCAATGTAAGATACTATTTAATCTAGGAATTTTACAGTATAAAATTATCGGAACGCAACTGTACTTCTCCGTAAAATGTGCCACGTAATATTAATACACTTCCCGTATGAATAAACAACGATGCAAAGGGTTTTCCTTACTAAGGTCTAACTACATACAATGCCGATTCATCATAATATTTCGTAGACTGTAGAATACAATGCTATGTCAACAAACAGCAGATCTATCTAGAAGAACGCATTGTGATGATTATTTAGAAAGAATCATGATGATAGACGGGTTTAAGAATTTCAAAGTTAAAATTGCAATTTCAGAGATGTGGCATGTAGGTATAACGTTAACGTATAACGTAGGTAAAAGTTTTCTGAACTTAGTATGTAGTGATTTACAACGAGGTTTACAATGAAGGAAAATATCGAACAGAGACCACTCTTGAAGTTCTCAATGTATCTGCTACCGCGATACGGGAAGGGTTCAAGAATAAGCTAGAGCAGATATGAGCATTTAAAGTAATATTTCTTCAAACATACTCGTGCTTTGCAAACGTACCTGCCAATGTGTAGTCCATATCGAATCCGTAAAATTTTACATTTTCTAAATGCAGTGACCGGTTTACAAAGATTCTGGAACAAAAAAAATATTTTATAACTTTAGAAACTTACAAATATAATAATTCCACAATTAATTGTGACAATAAATAAAATTTATTCATTTACTAATTCTATTCTGCACTGGTATCGATACATTTCTGTAGAAAATGGTTAATCATTCTGGTCATCTGATCATCGGAATTTTAATTTTAGTATAATAATTCAGATAGTCTGATACCTACAACACCTAGTGTACTCTCCATGTACAGTAGGTACTATTGCTATAACTGAAGTCTGAAACTTGTGGTAATGCATATTTTACTCTGAGATATCAGAGGCTCGGATGATAATTTGAATACGATATATACGGGTTTTTCTATCCCACGCGGGCTTCAGGAGTAATGATTTCTATTTTTGTGGCTTTCGCAACGTGGATGCAAATAAATCATCGCGTGCTTGTCTTTAGCTGCATAATTTGTCACCTATTAGATTGTAAGTGTAACTAGGTATATTCTGTAATTGGAAAGCCGATAAGCTTATTAATATGCATTCATGACTAGGGCCTTGTGACAACCAGCTTGGCGGTAGCGAAAGTAGGTACGCCCATTTTAAACGCCCATAGGTATACGGTTCCATTGGTCGATCTTTTTGCTATGTCAGTGAATACCTAGGACATTATCATTTAATAACCCTTTATTTGGACAAATCTCAACTTTCTGGTAATGTGAAAGTGGTAAAATTACAATTTTATACGTGAAAAAAATAAAAAAAAGGGTCGGACAACCCTTATCACTTAAGGCTATGAAAAATAGATAGTATCCGATTCTCAGACCTACTGAATATGCATATAAAATTTCATAAAAATCGGTCAAGACGTTTCGGAGGGGTATGGTAACTAACATTGTGAGACACCAACACAACATTGAGAGACAATAACATTGACGAGAAATTTATATATAAGATTATCTTATAATAAAAGTTTTGGGTTATGAAGAAGTTAACTAACAGCTTATTACACTAACTCCAAATGGTCAGTGTGTTGGCTTGAACTTGGGTTGGAAGAGCGAAGAGCTAATGTTTGTAATGTTAATGTATAAGAATTTTAAAATCAATAATGATAGTAATAATGTAAATACTCAACATTGGGCGACAGTAGCTGGCCATCAATTATGAGTAGTGATTAATAAAAGATTCCAGAACTGACTCGTGTAGTTAGGTGTCGGAAATCAAAGAAATTTTATATAAACATCCCAGAAGATACATAATCAGACTTCGGAAGGTACACGATTACTGAGCGGCTTTTAATCTCCTTTCATAACTCATCATGAAGTTTTGAAATCGCAATTAAAGGTAGCTGAACGGAGTAGTCTAATAGAGGTCTTTAGCTAAGTTCTGACTGAGGCGGAAGAGCCCGGGTACCTTTATACAAGCCAGTTAAATGTAAGGTTGCTCAATTGGCAATTGCCATTTCGACTATAAAGTCAGTCCGACACTGATTAATTCAGCTGCAGTTAATCTTAATTGTGTCGCGTAATTAACAGGTGCAATAAATACACTGATGATTTGAGTAGGTCATACGATAACGATGTTTAATGATCATATACATCAGGCGACGATAAGTGAGAATATTTTAACATTATACGTGCTATATATATATCACGCCCCACAAGGGGCTAGGTAGAGGTATATAGGTAGTACCAACACCCACACAACAATTTTATTTTCATATAAAATGTATTTAGGTAATATAAAAAGTTTCCTGCAGGAAAAAGCACACAAACTGCAGTACATTATAGACACGATCTTGAACAACAATCTTCATTACGTCACAATGACAGAGATGCGATGACGAAAGAATAGGTATAAGAGTACCTACTTACGTCATTACCACCTCTGAATTATCACGTAACCTACATTTCCATTCGCCTCACAACGTTAACACGACCACCTATATTGAAATAATACATTATGGAAATATATTTTCTTGTCAAAATGCAACAACGATAATGTATTGAATAACTCAGAAATTGTAACAATTGTATAACTATAGTTCACCGACCTATTCGTTATTCTACGATATCCAAGAACTCTATTTATTGATCACGATAGCTCTTATATCTAGACAAAATGCATCTAAATATATAACTAGATTTTTCAAAGAACGATTTTCGTGTGCACATGCACTCGTCAGTCGGTACCATTTCAGGTAGGTAACTACGTTAGAATTGAAGATCGTTTATAAGAACTCGTCCATAGTACATATTATATATAAAAAACATCGAAGCTCTCAGCCAGCCTTAAGCCATCAAATTACCAACTTTCATCAAGTTTCTGCTCGTCGATAATGGGTAATCACGACATCTATGCTACGTCATAAGAGTTAGACCTTAAACAATTATACCAAAGATGCGTCGAATTATGTAACTTTTCATCTAAACAAGTGCCTGAAGCTCAAATGTCATTACAAAAACAAAAGTTCCGAAAAAGGAAAACATAGTAAACAAAGAAACGTCGGCGATTGAAAAGAGTTTAAAGATGAAATCGTCGCATTTGTTGGAAGAATTAACGCAATTTTAATTTCACTGACTAACATTTTGTATATAAGGAGGTACTAAGATCTATGTATATCAAAACATTT
Organism: Drepana arcuata; assembly: GCA_016069955.1. Taxonomy (NCBI): domain Eukaryota; kingdom Metazoa; phylum Arthropoda; class Insecta; order Lepidoptera; family Drepanidae; genus Drepana; species Drepana arcuata. The sequence goes on from JACCPG010000550.1 coordinate 48,301, forward strand.
CATTCTGATTGGAGCATAAAAGTGCCTTCAGAATTACACACATTTCTTTTTTAGATTTCATAAAAAAATATACACGCTAAACAAATCAAGACGTTACAGGATAACGGATTTGCTTGCAGAATACATCTGATGCAATTAGCAATGCTGTCTGTACTGTCCTGCAAATTTAAATTAGAACCAAACAACATGTTTTGCAGTGAATGTCGTCGTACAAACGACATTGAAAATCTTGAACAAGTGAGTACCTACAGTCCAAATTTAAACATATGCGCCAGTGGATTTCATGTCCAGATTAATAACGGCTTCAGTGGTAAGTGTAGTGACAAGACAACATAATATCTATGCTCCCACGCCCACAAAGTATTTCAGATATCAAGTGTACTCTGTATATTTTATTTATTTCTTAGTGGACCTTGTGAAATGCTCTCTTGGAACTCGGGAGATGATCCATTAGATTGAACTCTTTAATTAACCGGATGACATTTATTTATAAATTGCACAAGAAACAAAATCGCCGGATGAATTCACATATTATTATTGTTGTTTCTCTTGAACACCGAATTCAAAATAAACTTAATCATGTTACAGATATTGATATAACAGACAACCTATTTTTATTTTAGTCGTTCGATCATGTACGACAAGACAATGAGTATCGGAAAATGTACACATTATATGGCGCTCAGCTACTCTCCATGCCTACTCCGTGAGGGACTCGGCCTGGTGATGTATATGTACATATGTACACATTACATTCAAATCTTCAATAGAAGTTTGATATGAAAATGTCATAATGCGATTTAAACCCTTCCTAAAATATGACGGAGTAAGCTGAAATTTCTACATTTGATTTGACTTCTCTGACTCTGACTGGACCCACACATCATAGACAAACAAAATTAAAGCTTCGAGTTTGCTTCTCAACGAATATGTCTAACGCAATAGCAAGAAGTTCGATACCATGCAATGTAAGAACAACTCTAATTATCATATCGTTGCTACGGAAACAAGATCAATTCGCAAAATTATTTGCTGGAACTATGATAATTATTGTATGTACACTAGCTGTACTAATATTATGTGTGCTAGTCTTAACATTATTGTTTCTTTTTTCGTATTATGTATATATATAAATATATATATATATTGCGATTCCGTTAAGTCATTCTAGTAACAAACATCGATCCATCCAAACGTGGTTTAGATGGGGGTATCAAAGTAATAGCAACTACTCACTCATTTGGTGCGGCCGTGTACCGATCCCCTTTCCCATAGGAGGACCCGTTAACCTGCTCCAGGCACGAGCCCGATCCGTTCGCCATGCTTTGTTGAAATTTCATATCATATCACTCACAGGAAACGTTACTCCAACTTCCTCCACAAGTTCAACACAGCGTTTATTTATTTATATAAACAACTGACTCTCAGTCATAAGCGGCTGTGTTTCTCAGAATTCAATACAACTCCTAACAAATTATTACAATTAAATTGCATTCCTGTGTTGCGATTACAGCACACAAACGTTTCAGTGTGACGCCAGGAAGCGTTTGAGTGGATTTCCTTGACAGTAACAAGGTTAAAAGACCGGTCGAGCTCAATGATGCCTAATTCGTACTATAGGCGTTCTGTTTAGCGTGGGATCCTTGCACCATCGCTTAGTTGCCCCATGAACAGACTAAGTGATATGGTATGGTAGACGTATATTAACATTACTATAAACAAAATGTACATAGCTCGGGATTTATCAAACTTATACGTTATTTATAAACGTATTGATTAAGAATTAAAAGTATGTGTATATAGAATAAGGAAACGTTTCCAAAAGTGGTTAATTTAAGGGCTAAATAAGTACTTTAAATGGATTACATAAAATAATACCTTGTAGGCAATGTGCATGTACATTGTTGTTTCTGACATCAAATTATTGCCATAATATATTTAATAATTGTTGCGGTCAATAAGTAGGTGAAGGTTAATTATAGTATGCATTTCAAAGGGGACTTTTGAAGTACTCATTAAACTATCTGTGATTGAGATGAGGTGCAGTAGGGCGCATGGGGGAGCGCTTGCCAGGAAACCCACTAATCGATATAATTCTGCATTGCCTTTCCAATAGCAAGCATTTATATTATACACATACTAGGTATAGTATAATATATTTAGACTTCTGACAGTGAGAGCATAACGCATGACACGCACCTAAGTAATACATTTTAGAGATCGTTATTTGTTATTTGACCTCTTTACATTGATGTTGGCTATATTAGCGTAGTTACGAATTACGATCACGATAAAACTATTGTCATAAAACATTCTGTTGAATCACATAATACTTTATTATACCTACATCTACTACAAATACTTGATCTATTAGGTGGATTCCGCTGAAGTAGATTTCTATTTATGTTTATACTTTCACTATCATTCACAGATATGAAAAAGAGAAGATTTCTATTGTTGAGTACGTGTGATTTAGACTTCATGAATGTTTGTTTGTACACAAACAATCTATTTATACCACGAAGCATAATATTCATTGACAGCACATGGCAAACAAAGAGATCGCACAAATTATTGCTTACAACACGAGTGAGTCAGAGCGAAAACAATTAAGTACTCGTAGAATACATTTGATTACACACATTTAAACATCACTGCTCAATAGTTTACGCAAAGAAATAAAAAATTTTAAACTATTTTGTTAATGTGGGTACTTGTGAAATTACTCTCGCAAACCGGGTCATAATACAAAAAATAATTGCAATAACAATGAATAGACGAGACGATGAATAGATAACTAAAATGCGCAGTATAACTACTACTATTATATAATATGAGCAATGCAGACGCGACACTGTTTAACTCTTGCCGCTGTCAAAGATTTCAATGTATGCAAATCAGGATGTCATTTGACTATGCCCAAACAAATAACACTTTGTACAAACTTTCTCTTTACTAGACTATCAAGCCTGTTGCTTTTTTAACACTTGATAACACAGGTGTATTTACGCGACGTGACGTATAAATATCGCGGCGATAAGGTAAAATTAAAAGTATTAGCGTTTATGAGAGCGTGCGATACAAGGCGTCGGTCGAGGGCGACGGGTGTACTGACGCTGCATGCATCGGCGTCGGCGAGTGTACCCAGTCATACGAAAGCACCGTCACTTCCCCCGCGCGGCGCGAACAGCTGATTCACTAACTCGGTCTAATAATGAAAATTTACTGTTTCGCCTGTACCTATCACGATACGAACATAACTTAATTGATCCACATGGATGTGATGAGCATTAAGCAGCAGAACACGCTTAGCTTAACACAGAAAACATTGATCAAAATGAAATTACCATTGTTACTTTGACAAAGCAGCTAGATACATCGTGGATTTGTTGCTCTCTGAAAGAGTTGAACTCGGCGTGTCTGCCTGCACGGACATATTGTCGGTAATGGCACCTAACTTGCTCTGATGGGTCTGTAAAATTTGTCCTGCTTATCGCAATGAACGTGTCCGTGTATATATTAATCCTTTTTTGATTTTTTTTCAATGCAAAAAGAAATGCAGAATTAATACAAAAGGTATTATGTAATTCAAGACAAATCATTATCAATCCCGCTTTTTGTATGGTTACCTATAAAATAAAAAATATTCACATGGCTTCAATAGTAGGACATATGGTGATCGTAAGAAACTTTGAATAAAATCGAATCGAAAGGAAACCTCATCTGCATAATCGGTTCAGGTGTATACTACTGCTAGCTGCTACAAACTAACCCATTTATATTCATAACCCTTCCTCTTACGGTAGTCGGTTTCTTTATAAGACAAATGACGACTTATTGGGCTAAATAAAGTAGATCATAATTTGCATTAATCTACAAATACAGATATCTAAGCTTTAATAGCAAAGCAATCAAATTATGTTATGAGTGTTATCAATCATTATTCATTATATAATGATAAAATATTTAATCAGTATATTAAATTGTATTGATATGCAGTCCGTGAGATAAAATAATATTTGTTAACTTATTCATCGCAGATAGTGTTTCACAGAATATCAAACTTCTGTTTCCCAGGGTAAAGGTCATATAAGGTTTTAATATCGCAATATATTATTGACCAAATAATAAATATCACCAACACAACAATCCGATAAAATGTTGTTACTATTGTTTATTCCATGGCAAAATGTTTTTTAAATATACTTTTATCAACTTATTTGGGACATCAACATCAATAAATAATCGCTCAATAATAAATTATTCCGAATGGAATTAAACCATAATTAAACAAAAGATAAACAATATTTACCAACTGATAAGTACCTACGTACGTGATGGAAAAAATAAAATGTGATGTGGATGACGCGAATCTATGATGAAATTAAATTATGGGAAGGTAGGTATGACGGTACCTACGTACAGTTGCGGCTGTTTACTTGGCGCTTCAGTAAAATGAAAAAGTTCGGATGTTTCGCTGGAAAGGAATTAAAAATGCATATGTACATTCCATATTATGTCCATATTGTCAAGTACTTGCTTAAAGTTTGTACCTAGTTGTTTTTGTCATCTACACTTCTATCGTAATCATAGTCTTTGTCATCATCGTATCCACGGAATAACAAAAAAACTTTCGATAGCACATGATCTTACGTTCAACGTTCAACAAGAAGTTCCTTGATTGGAACAGGGTCTACACTAGACAGAAGATCGCATTCAAATGGCACGGATTTTTTACTTTCTGGGTCTGGGTTCAGTAATGCCCCTAATACTGTAAGCTGCTATGGGGTCCAACAGCAAAAGTTTACCATCAGGCGTACCACATGCACACGCGACACCTTTATTAGGCAAATGAGTAATAACAGAATTTACGTAGCAATACACACCTGTGATCGAGATCTCGCTTATCAAACCACGCGCTGTGCATGGTAGTGAGGGATTCGGCGAAACTGTCCAATTCTAATTCGCTTTTATCACTTCTTGCCAACGGCTTGTCTACACCAACTATGGATTTGTCAGGGATCTCTAGGGCTTCATCGCCGGCAAAGAATTTAATTACAGGCCGCTTTTTATTCGAGGAAGAATTTGCGCGAGCTCGGATATCTTGCGGGTTCAACGACGGCGACAGCGGATACGCACTTTCAAACGCGTCGGGCATTTTATTAAGATTTCAATTCAACAAAAAAATTACAACAAACTCGACTGAACACATTCAATTGGTGATTGCTACTACAAGTCTTCTAATGAAACAAAATGATCCCAACGCTACTATAGAACAAGATAACATATGACCCCCCACACAGTGATAACATTTGACATGATCAGAATGATGTAAACACACGCACCGAAGCTACAAACATGTTGTATCAAGGACAAATATGAAAATAATTGTGTATTTTTTTATGCAACCTAGCTCCGAATATTGATACCCCATTTTTTTATACTCCAAAGCAGCACACCAACACAACATATCACATGTTAAAAAACACTTTTACTTTTAGGGTATTGACTCTCTCTATTGCCTGTGCAACCACTCTTTATAGTCCTAGAAAACCAGTGCCACTTGGCTGTGATCTTCTATACTGAGAGGCATTAATTGAAGTAATATAATTATATATTACACCAAATAGCCCTATAAAATTCCCAGAATGCACAGAAATATCTCTCAACACAAAACTGCATACAATTAGGTAGAGATAATTTTTCAAAAATTTTACCTACTTTTGGTATTGAATAAGAAACTATTAATATTCACCTGTGCTCTGCTCGGCGGTAATATTTCTTAGTAGCATTGGGGTTATCCTTAACTACGAGTAGACATTCTTTGTTGATACAGCCATCCATTTTAGCAATACTCTCTTTAATCATCTGGTTGCAAATTATATTTACACTAAATAATCTTTGGTTTCTCTGTTGCCTGAGCACAATTTTGAATAACCTGGACATGCACTATCACTATGCTTGCTCACTGCTCACAAACAGTTATCTGCAAATAAAAATTTACATTAGTGTTAAAAATAATGCTACTTCTGGATATAACATCAATATGAAGTGTTGAATAAATCCGTTTTCAATTTATTTTTTGCCACTGTTGCAAATATTATAAAGGTGTCTATGACAACTGAAACTATCCATTAAGTTCATTTCTATATAGTGCCAAACACTAATTTTAGATTCTGAAGACGGTCTTGTGTGACTCATATAAATAGAAAAGAAACTAACACATTGCAACTTACCAACTTTATTTATGGAACAAATAGAAAAAGCTATATTATTTAATTTATCAATCTTAAATATCTTTATTGCTTTCAGTTCATTAACACTCAAATCCTTTAAATTTTAAAGTAATTACTGACTAGCCGCAATTTATTTTGTGGTAGATATTGAAACAGATAATACAATATTTCTGACTGCCACTGACGTCTGAGCGCCACGAAAAAGAATGTTATTTTTCTGTTATTGCTCTGTCGTTAATACACTCAAAGCCTGAAAAAGAACACAAGTACAAAATTTTAAGTCATCGGACATTCATGCAAATTTAAACTAGCATTAAGTAGTAGCCTAAATTTAAGAAGAAACATAAATAGTATTTTTTTCTCACAGTAATACTGTATAGAAATTGACTACTTATTTGTTTAGTAGGAGAATTGTTGAGTAGCACAAATATATCGTGCAATTCACAGGCGTGCGTCTCAAAGAAAAGAGTAGTTTCCACGTCTCTACTTCAAGAGGAAAATATTCGTACTGTCACTGAAATTGTCAATGTCAGAGCAGAGATTTCATCAATCACGTGACCATCTTTGCAAATGTCAGACTTCAGAGTTCAGAGTCGTCTGTAAGACATTTTACAGCCTAGCTATATTGCGATTTTTGTTTGTGTTCTTGAACATGGATATGTGATTGATCTAATATATTATCAAATAATCAGCATTTTGATCTATGTTAATTAATTTTGCTATTTGTTTTCTTAATTGTTAATACAAGTCTCATAGACATGGCTTACACAGAGAAGGTGTCGCTGAGTGGCACTGCCCTGTCTTTTTTGTTATATGAATGCGTAAATTCTTCAAATAGCCAGGTACACCTACATTGTTGATGAATCTGTGTAGCTTAGTATAATTCATTTACATGTTGTAATAATGTTTTCATTTTCAGGAGGGGTTTTTGATTGGAGATGTGACATCTGAAATAACGAACCATATTTCAGACTCCCAAAGTGATAACGCCCGGTTGGATACACAAATAGTGATAAGAACTGTGTTACCACTGCCCTCCGTGTCGTTATTTTACTTTCCTACAGGTCGTATAAAAGAGGATGTTCTCCACAACTTACTGTCAACCACAGCCAGTGAAGTAGTAGGTTGGTACAAATACAGGCAAAATACTAACATTAAGCCAACCTTCAGGGACAAATTAATAGCTAGAGGATTACAGAAATACTTTGAAAAGTACCATGACACAAAGAACTTTGTAACATGCAACTTGTCAAACAAATGTTCCTCTGCTGGCTCCACACATACTTTTACTTATAGATTTGGAAAAATCAATTGCTTTGACATGTATGAATATGTTGAGGACATAACTGCAAATCTAGGTGAAAAACTCACTGGCTACAAGAAAGCACCTCGACTCTCACCACACTGTACCTTCAATAATATAGTGAAGGAGACTACTACTCACACAAATAATTCTAGTGATGCTATATTGCGCATTCAGGAGGCTGTTGATATAAGGTTAATTAAAGAAGCAAAAATTGCAGCTAAAAATGAGCAGACAATTAGAGAGCTTGAGGCAGAAATCAAACATATGGGTTCAATACTATCCGATAAACACTTAGCTGACTTGCAGGCAGCTTACAACAATTTATCAAAAGAGACACATGTGAACAGGGAAGAGGAAATGGTCCAAGCTTGTGTGGAAGCTCTGAACACACCACTCCAGGTAGACATCCTCAATGCTAGGAATGTGCCTATAGACACCAACCATTTGTCTGATAGTGAGAGTTCTGTACAGATAATAGATGATGTGAAACATAGGAGTCCAAGTCCTATTTTCATAACTTCAAGTGCCACCAAACCTAGTTTAAACTATGCTGCCGCTCTTAAAACCAGCTCTGAAATTGCTTCAACCAGTGTAAGTATTTTCATTACTCTTTCTTAGTTTTTATGCTGTGTTAAATTCAGATATTTAATCACTGTTCCACTCCCTGGTGTAGTTGCATGGTGATACATAACATTCATCAAAAAATCTATACTAATATTATAAAGCTGAAGAGTTTGTTTGTTTGATTGTTTGAACGCGCTAATCTCAGGAACTACTGGTTGGAATTTAAAAAATCATTGTTTTGTATAGTCGCATTGCTCTAGGAAGGCTTTAGTCTATATAACAATATGCTAAAGGATTGAGCATAAATGAAAAAATTTGCAAGAACTGGAAAAATTATTCCTTTTTGAGAGCTTCCATTGCGTGCGCTGCGTAAACGGTTAAGGTTCCGAAAATACAAGGTATGAGGGAACTGTTCCTCTTTAAAAGCTCTAAAAAAAAGTCTGCGAGAGCATACTGTCTATCTTTTAAGATTGACTCACTATAACATTTATTAATGGCAATTAAGTCAAATTTGCACACCATGTGCAGTTTGATCTAACTTAAAAAATAGGATAGCTTACATCACAATTGGACCAGATAGGTGGCGCTGAGATCGTGTTTCAGGAAATTTTTCTTTTTCACCCGGGCAAAGCTGGGCGGGACAGCTAGTTTACTAGTATATAGCTTGCCATCTGTCACCTTGGCACCTACAATATATCTACACACCACTGCCTACCCCGTCAAGGACCCTAATGGGAAGGTGTGAAGAACATATGAAATACTAGTTCCTGAGATGGACATGAACAAACAAACAAACTGCCTTTTTAGAATAGTAGTATAAATATTAATGTTTCATTCTTACTTACAGAAAGCCAACAACTGTATCGAGGACTTAATAACATTTGAAGAAGATCACACAAAAAAAGCCTGGGTTTTAAATGATGACATAAAATGTGTTGGAGATAGTTCACCAGAATACTGACAACCTGACAAGTGCCTTCTCACTGTGTATTTACAAAGTAATAACTAAATTGTTACCATAGTTCTTAACTATTCTCATAGTTTCGCTTGTTTTATGTTACTAATACTCACATAATTTCTCTTAGAAATTTAAGATTACTTAGTGTTTGTTTGTAGTTTATTTTCTATAGGTGTTCCACTGCAGATTTAAATAAATTACTTACTTTGATTGCATGTATTTAATCGAAAATATATCTATCATAATTGTGGCTGTGTGACACAAAATAATGTTAAGGTGCCAACATGTTTAGATTACTTTACCTCTCATCTGTTACTCTGATGAATATATTTAGCTGTATGTAAAACACTATATTAAATGTATTTCCACGGGTAATACTCACAATAGACATAACAGCATGCTGTGCTTGTTTGCACTATGAATCTTTACATAATATTGTATGTATCAATGCATTTATATCAAAAGTGTAACTACACGCCCTGTTTCTCTTCGGATACCCTTGTGGAAGGCGTGAAGATAAAATATATATATAGATAACTGCATTTGTGTATGAAGGGACTTATGATGCGGTGTAATTATTCTATAAGGACAAGTGACCAGTGACTCAGTAAAATATAAAAAGGAAGTGTCTGTTGTGAAAATTGGTTATTATATTTTTTTTATTAGTATGGAAATGCTCATGTAGCATTTAGGCTAGCAAGTTTTCAGACTTATTCTCAGACGTTGTCCTAATGTCACCAGTCTGTCCAATGGGTATTGATTGCTACAGCAACATGTAAATATTATTTTTATATTAAATAAGATCAGTACTGTATGTTTTATTTTCTTATATATTTACCGAATAGGTTGGGGTAGTAATAGAACAAATAAAGATTTCTGATTTTATTTAAATATAAATAAAAATAAAATGATGTATAGAACAATAACAATTTCGTAATCATGCTTAATATAACTTCATGACTACTTAGACTAGGATTATAGCTTAACACTAGTTACAATTGGAATGGAAAGGAATACTTGGAAAAGGTACAATACGTTTAGGGAAATATCCCAAAAACAGTGATTGGAATTTCTCCCAACACAATGACTGAAATGTATCCTCTATCGCGGAATCATAGTATATGTGGAAACATTATTCTACGCTAAAGATTTAATTGAAATGCTAATGTCATCCAGATATGAGAATATACCACTAAACCTAGCGACGGTATGACAGCTCGAGGAGCGTTTTTCAATCAGGTCCACTCCTTCCCCCTTGACAAGAATTTATACTTCTTATAATAAGTCGGCAGCGAGAACAGGGTTGTCACCGGCTAGCTCGTGTACTGTATGCGCGAGGCGGCGCGCCTGTTGTACGGCCGTGGACGCAGGTAACAGCCCTAGGTGGATGCAGATCAGCTCCTTCAGGCACACGCCCTGGCTGTCCTGAGAGAATGCTAGTTCCAACAGCTCCCTAAATGAGACGAGATAATATGTTAGTTTCTATTGATGGTGCACTAGGTGGGATTCATTGAACGCTAACAGTTTGCTACAGACTAGTCTGTACTGTGTAGTACCGACCGATACTTTATTACTACTACAGTAACTTAAGCTTCTATTTAAAAAATTGGACTGGCCCGGTGCCTTATTAATGCACCTGGTAGAGAACTCGAGGAACTTAACATGTATGAAATTTTAGTATCAACTCAATAACATATACATTTGGATTCTAAAATATAAGAAATAAAACTGCAACGTCAAGCTTTTATACATTAAAAGAGAAATCCCTGGCGATGTTCTTGCCACTGGCATCAGAACAATAGTGGGGCGCGTCTTGATGAATGACATTATCTATACATATAAATAAAATTGGAGTGTCTGTTTGTAAAATTGAAATAACCGCGTTTTACTATATACGTATACGTATATACGGTACATGCATGTAAGTATATACGGTACATACACCAAAAATCATTTTTAAAATTTTTGGTCTGTCTGTGTTTTCCGTCTCATCTCTGAAATGGCTTGACCGATTTCAATGGGACTTTTATTGGCAGGTAGCTGATGTAATAAGGAATAACTTAGGCTACTTTTATTTTAGAAACTGAAAAAAAAAATGTGGCACTCTGGGACTGCCGCGGTAAAGCTATTGCATAGCATTTTTTTATCAACTTATGCAATACACCTATATACTTTCTCACAAACAACTGCTTACGTACTAGGCATGCCTAGTGCGTAAGCAGTTGTACGTAGGCTACTAGGAAATTTTGAATTTGGAACTGATCTATATTCGAATGTGTTTAAATTTTGAAGGTGTTAGGTTTTATTTTCGTTACGGTATTTCTTGATTCGGTCGCCGCAAGCGCTACGCCATCTCGCGGTGAGAGGAGTCCGTGATCCCGTCGAGCCTGTCGCGACACCCAAATCAAAGTATCACCGCTGTGCCGGTCGGAGGGTGTTAGGTTATTTTCGTTACGGAATTTCTGGATTGGGTATCCACGAGGCCCGCGGAGTCTAGTCTATACACAATGATGTATAGCGTAGAGTGTTGGTGTACCTGTAGAAGGCGGCGTGTATGTCCCCCGGCGGCGGCAGCGCGCGCACGGCAGCGGGGTGCGGCGGGCGCGCGGGGCGCACGGCCACGCCGCGCCGCTCCCACCACGCCACGCCGCACGCGTGCAGCGCGCCGCGCCGCCACGTGGCCGCGCCGTAGCCCTCGCGCGACATGCGCAGCCAGCGGCCCACTATCGCGCGCACCTACGCCCCACAAACAACTACACTTTCGAACTACCAACTCATTACTGGCGTAGCAATAGGGTGGTGAGCAGGCAGTGCTACGGCTAACACTTTCGAACTACCTACTCATTACTGGCGTAGCAATAGGGTGGTGAGCAGGCAGTGCTACGGCTAACACTTTCGAACTACCAACTCATTACTGGCGTAGCAATAGGGTGGTGAGCAGGCAGTGCTACGGCTAACACTTTCGAACTACCAACTCATTACTGGCGTAGCAATAGGGTGGGGAGCAGGCAGTGCTACGGCTAACACTTTCGAACTACCAACTCATTACTGGCGTAGCAATAGGGTGGTGAGCAGGCAGTGCTACGGCTAACACTTTCGAACTACCAACTCATTACTGGCGTAGCAATAGGGTGGTGAGCAGGCAGTGCTACGGCTAACACTTTCGAACTACCAACTCATTACTCATTGTACCTTAGTCTTGGATGTCCTATGTATTTAAGTATATATATCTATCTATCTATATAAGTAAATATATCGTTGTCCAGTTACCATAACACAAGCTTTGCTTAATTTGGGACTAGGTCAATTTGTGTGGAATTGTCCCAGGTATTTATTTTACTGGCGTAGCAATAGGGTGGTGAGCAGGCAGTGCTACGGCTACGGCCCACCTTCGCGCTTTCACGCGCTACACGACCACTACCGCTTTGAAGCTGCGTACATACTCATCGTTGGCGTAAACGGTGACTGATTTGAATTGGCATATTTCATAGCTTGGACTTCTTCAAGAAGGGTGTGAAAAAATTGCCTGCAGGGTCGGCAACGCGCGAGTGAAACCCCTGGTGTTGCAAGCGTCCATAGGCGGCGGTAACCGATTACTTTCGAGCGAGCCGCACGCTTGTTTGCCACCCAAGTGGTATAAAAAAAATTTAAACAGATTTCAGTCTAGCTGCCTTATGGTGAAAAATACTTCCATTTTGTAAAATATCGTAACCATATTGATATGGACTGCATTCTACCTAAAGTAATTAAAATCGACTAAAAATGTATAACTGCACTAGCATAGTTTGTAAAATGGCTCCGAAAATGTGGGGAGGAAAAGTGTCCTTCAATAGACCTTGGGTTATTATAACCGTGTATGTGTATGTAGGCGCTACTCACGGTGCGAGGCGACAGCATGTCAGCGCAGTCGGCCATGTCGGGCGCCAGGAAGCGGCCCGCAGTGCGGTCCACGTACACGAAGTGCACCAGCCCCGGGAACTCCTCCACATACTTGTGCAGCGTTAGGGAACAACTCGCCTCTGTGTCGCCCGTGCACTCACAAACGCCACACATTAAGCGAAATAATCGATACAATATTACCAGGTTTTATTTCATTAGCGTACATACACCTAAGCTCAGCTCATAAGCGTTGAATGCCAATATGCAGAAAGCACATCGATATTTTTCTTTCACTTTTACAAGACTTTTGAGTGCAATATAGTTTCCCTGATGAATTAATACGCAGTTAAGCAACACCAACCCGTAACAATGAAATTAATATTATGTCTAATGAGTTGATACAGCAATCCGTGTAGATACGTGCATAAATAAATAGTAACATACTAATTACTTTTAAAATTATGTATATGTTGAAATAACGAATAACATTGTTTTAACTACGAACTAGCAACCCACCCCGACTTAACATGGTTACAATTATAGAAAAAGAGCTTCACTCAGATAGATCGTTAATATTTATTCACTGACGGTGAAAACTGCTTCAATATCAGTTCAGTATTGTTATTGCGTTCTGACAGACACACGCCACGAGGGGATTTAATTAAAAATAGATACCCACTGTGAAATTAGGTAACTACTACTACACAAATTATTTCCTACTGATTACATGTTATAAGAATGAATGTTTGTTCCTTTTTGGAATACTAACGGAATATAATGATATTATATTTTTTTCCCGAGTGAAACCGCAAGGCACGGCTAGTATCATATCAAAACAAGCCGAAAACGACAAGTATATCACATTGAAAAGGATATGATCCGAGGCTGAAGTATCTGTCCGCCTTGACGCGGAGGAAGTCGACGTATGGCGCGAGCAGAGTCCTCAGGTGGGCTAGCGGGTGTTTGACGTTGAGGCTGGGGATATCTGGCTTGAGCAGATCGATCACCTCCCCGAGGGCGGCGTGTAGTGCTCGCGCCGCCGTGTCGGGCGTGACCGGCGCCGTAGTGGCGCACGCCCGACGCAAGTCAGCCGAGCGCGCCGCCAGTGTGCCACCCTTACCACGATGCTTGCGTAGCGCATCGCTCGTCTAACAAACAACGGATGTTCGGTATATTGTAACCGAACACCTCTATGACACGCACCGATCTAAGTAATCGCCGAGCATTTTAATATCAGTGCAATTAACGCAGCCACGGCGATTGCGTGCATTCATCAACATTCAACTAACATTCAACATCCTTACTAATATTATAAATGTGAATGTAAGTTTGTTTGTTACGCTTTCACGTAGTGTGTAACATTAATAAACAGTTATAAGAACATTCCTTTGACTTCTGAACTCCAACCTCATACATAGCACCCCCAACAACGGACATCTAAGGCACCTAAAATATATCTCTGGCGGAATGTGGGTGTATGGGGTATTACCTATGCGGATCTGCCTACCCCTTCGGAGACCCTTGTGGAAACGCGTGAGGATGCGAGGGCGTTACACGTTAGCGACAGGAATACTCAAATCGGTGAACCATGTGGTCAAGGGATTAATAAATCAAGCGACAATAACCATAGAAACTTGCCACATAAAGTAGGTAATGTTTCGCGCCATGTAATTTATAAACATTACTAAGATCCCTACTTACCTCTCCCCAAGGATAGCCATTCAACACCGCCCAGGTTGGTGGCTGTGTCAAGCTGCATATTTTTTATCCATATTGGTTTTTGTGCTTACCATGTCCATTTACATACCAAGACAAATAAATTGGCTTACCTTCTTCAGAGACGCCTCTAAATTATCCAATGCATTGGGTAACAGGTCCAAATTCCTCTGCAATAACAATCTTCGTAAATTTGATAGAATTTGACTGGACATATGCGTCGCAATGCCGACCTCTCTGTAAAGAGATAGCAAAATGAATCAGGTGCAATGATGTTAAGCACATTATATTAACTGACAAGTATCAATAAGCGAACGGTGACCCAAGAGCTTGGTTGATTTGATACAACAACAACACTTCATCGACATAAGTCATACAACACAAAATCCAAATAAGCAAGTCTATTCAATATGTTAAACATACATACTGTTTTATATCTATACAAATAAATAAAATTTAAGTGTCTGCTTGTAATATAAAAAAACCGCGTTTTACTAAATGCATACGGATGTATACACGGTACATATACCAAAATCTCATTTTTTAAAATTTTTAGTTGTCTGTATATCTGCCTGTCTGTCTGTTTGTTTCGGGTAATCTCTGAAACGGCTGGACCGATTTTAACGGGACTTTCACTGGCAGATAGCTGATGTTAAAAGGAATAACTTAGACTACTTTTATTTTGGAAACTGAACAATAACATACCTCAAGTCAATATCAACCACAATAGCGAAAGTGATCCGCGTTGCAACCTCACTAATATGCATAGAATGTGGCGCGCAAGGATAGTGGGTGGAGCCAGCACACAGGTTTATTATGGCACTGTTCTCTGTGGATAGCCCTGAAAAAAATTATTTTATCCATATATTTAATTGCACAATCATCCTTACACATAGTAACCGACCAGCCCCCTTAGACAAAATCCCTTTATGAGTGTGAATAGCAAGTGATTTTGTATAGGGGGGTGGTCGATACAATAGGGGGGTATAGAAGATACAACTAGGTGCGACAAGGATGTGAAAAGTTTTGGCAACGCATGAGATACCCTTGGTGTTGCAAGCATCAATAGGTGTAGGCAACCACTTACCATAAAGCAAACCGCTTGCTTGTATGTAAGCTTTACGATAAAAATACAAGCGGGGGGGGTATTACTATTTTTATAATATGAAAATTGTTATTAAAAATTAAGTATATGTAGTTACTATAATCTCAAGCTATTAGTATAGATGCTATACTTACAGGGTAAATGAACAATTTCCAATGCATTATCAGATTCTTCAGATAACTGCCAATACTCTTGAGCTGCTATGCATTGGATACTCATAAGAATTAAGTCTGGCGGTGTCAAATCTTCACTACCTTTACTGAAATAATGAATAATAATAATAATATTTCTAACTATATTAATCAGGAAGTATCTTTTGAGCCACACATTTTTGCATAATAATGAAAAATTGTCGAATAATTATGGGTATCTAATTTTTATTTAAATTTATCTTATTTTGAGAAAAATCAAATGTCAAGATCGCAACATTCAAATGATTCAAAACACAGAATCATATCATATATATTTTTTTAAATAATCTTGTATTGCGAAAAATTCACAATTTCTCATACTTGTCTCAAAAAACCTGTCAGGAAATGATATTCAGCTTTATGTTACTGAAATGGTCATGTCAGCTAGTTTATTATAAGTCAAACATCAAAATTAATATGATCAGTAAATGGGTATACGGTGGCTGAGTAGTTGTCTGCAAAGAAATTAGGCTCAAATTCAGATATAGTTGTGGAATTGTTTGAAAAAGTTGAACAATTACTTGGAGTAAAGAGCAAGCAGTTTGTCCCCAACAAAGAGCATTAGGTGGTAATGCTGATGTGACAACTTGAGGTCTTTGGACACAGCCTTGAGCGCATTGAGTGCAGCCGCAGTGGCGCCACTCTCGCCTATGATCCCATTGGCGCCGGGTATGGTATCTCCCTTGTTACGGCATTCTAACAATACTGACAACCACTCCTGATATACAGGGGAAAGTAATCTGAAATATATTGCATATATATATAAGTGAAAGAGGTATGTAAGTCTAGAGATAACTGGCGCTTTTTCTCTCTGCCTACCCCATTAAGGACTTGTGATATGTATGTATGTATATCCCATCCCCAGTAACCATCTGTCAATACAAGCTACTGTTCTTAAACACGATAAAACACAAATATTATAAATAATTAATAATTTAATATTTATAATATAGGGACTATGCTTTATTTTTTTCATATCGTTTCTTAATTAAATTAAAGCAGCAGATTTCTCTATCTTCCTTTATTTCTGTGCCACACAGTTTCACTCTTGTAAAATTATATTTTATTGGTAGTTCCTAGAATAAAACACATCTCATATATTTATCCAGCTAATCTATCTCTGTGCTAAATATCATCTTACTCTATTCAGTAGTTCTTGCATGATAGATAAACAAACATTCTCACAAACTTTCACATTTATAATATCAGTAGGATATTATAGTAGTTGTGACTAGAGAGAACTGGCACTCTATACTCTCTGCCTACCCCGTTAGGGATTCGGCGTGATGATATGTATGTATGTATGTGTATTTTTTTTTACAATTAGGTTTTATGTATAATGTGTCCATTAACAAAATTTTAAGCAGTTCACTCATAAGAAGAATACCAGCTTACAAGTTGATGTTTTGTCCACAAATATGTTGTACAAATGTCTTGCAGTCAAGAAGTTCTCTGTGAGCATCATCTACACTCTGTTCACAGATGATCATGAATACATGATCCAGGAACTGAAATAAATAAATGAACATTTCATTAAAATTTTATTATTCTAGATTGTTGAATACCACCTATATGACGGATAAGCAGTTACTAGAGTTATATGAATGATTGCAATAACACTTGAATGTAAGAGAGCAACCAAAAAGGTTAAGAGTAATTACAGTCCTAACAGCATCAACATCATGCAAAGCAGCTTCAAGTTCACATTATCATTTAATACAGTAAGTAGATGAGTTATTAGTGAGTTACCTCATCAAACACAATAGTAGTGTTATCCTTGCATTGTATGGAAGAGTATGTGTTTCCAAACTGTGCAGCCATCACTCTCTGAGAGGCAATGATGGGTGCCAGCAGCTGAGACACACTGTTGTTGTCATTGACACCTTCATTCTCCTAAAATAATGAATGACTTAATAAAATAATTCCTTTTCCAAAAACAAATATGAGGTTGTCGTGTGATTTAGTGTGCTATTGATGTGTGGCATTATTAGCTGTGCCATGCAGTTTAACCTACATACAATTTGATTTATTAGGAATTGTATTTTCTGGAATAACCATATCCTATACTTCCGCTAATAAACTATCCCTGTGCCAGAATTGATACAATTCAGTTAAGACTCTTTTGCCTAAAACAGGAACAAGCATTCTCACAACTTTCGCCTTTAGAATATTTGTAGGAAGTAGGATAGGATAGCTGAAATTACTGTTTAATTCTCAGTCAAGCCTATAAACCATATACTTTCTTACATCAGTATCAATCTTCCATCTTCCATGCTCATATAAAATATTGAATAAGTACGACTACTATCGCCCAACGGGCCCAGCTGACACAACAGCTGTATGCAAGCTTACCTGACCATTAAAAGATTTCATGCGTTCCAAGAAGAATTCATCCCATTTGGAATATATTAAATCATTGACACTATCGAAAATAAGAGTAGCCTTCATGATAGCAAGTGTGATACAACAATATGAAACGAATTGTTTTTCACATCTATTTATTTAGAGTTTTATAGGTTTGTTTTGAAAATTAAATTACTGATATAATTATGATTATGAACTTCTCTAAAACCACAACAAATCACGGAGTAGGTATGTACCTACAACAATTCATGCATTCTCCCATTCTCCGATTTAAAGGTTTTGACGGGAGGTGTCAGGTGTCAAACGAATCAACTAACCCTATAATAATATATTTATATTCTGGACCATAGACTACTATTAATAATAATATTGTTCTGGATGTAAAGACTATCAATCAATCAGACCTGATAATTTAGAAATTATAGCTTAAATTACTTTTTGTATTTACATTACATAACCAAATATAGGTTGTGTCACGTATAAAAAATTTTTTTGGAGATTCTGAGGCGCACAAAGCTCCTGTTAAATCTAGAGGTAAAATATGATGATCGGATTGCGGTATATAGAATAGGTCACCCTTAAGAAACCAGCTGCTTGTTTGGTGACAAAAACCAATAACGGTTATTGTGTATTTGCCTTTTTACTAATCTGTGGTCGAGATTGTTATTGTTTCTTAAAAAATGTTGACGTGACATGTTTAACGTTATTTTGTTTGACATTTATTTATTAAAGGAACTATCTACCTCATACAAACGTTTTTATACTTATTGTTCAGATATTTAAAATGAACAGTAGACAAAAAGCAGTGGTAAGTAAATAAATATTTTATTTAACTGGTTCTGTTTTTCAATCATAACTTTTTAATTTCAGAAAAAACTTAAGTCATTATTCTATGTAACTTTAGGAGGTTCCATTGCCTACCAGTGCATTTATTATAAAAAGGATTTTAACGGGTACTATGACAACGTTTTACAACCTTTAAGTCATTACCTCAATCCTGAATTGGCACACAAAGCTGGAGTAACAGCTATCAAATATGGTTTATTTCCAAGTGAAAAGACAGAGGATCCGAAAGTTTTAGTGAGTATTTATTTTATGTGGTGGTTTACTTTATTCAGAACTATAAAGAAAAAAAATTGTTATACAAATAAGTTATATAAATTGTGAAAGTATTTATTTTTCTTTTCAGAATACAAAATTCTTAAATCATGACTTAAGTAATCCATTAGGTATTGCAGCAGGTTTTGATAAACATGGTGATGCTGTCATCGGCTTGAAAAAAATGGGTTTTTCTATTGTGGAAATTGGTTCCATAACACCCGAAGCACAGCCGGGCAATCCAAAGCCCAGGGTTTTTAGGTTACCAGAAGACAAAGCCGTTATTAATAGATATGGGTTTAACAGTGAAGGTCATGATATAGTATATGAGAAAATATGTAATATTGAGAGATCACTTTTCGATAAGGCACTTCTGGGCATTAATTTAGGAAAAAATAAACTCTCTGAAAATGCTGTCCAGGATTATGTCCTTGGAATACACAAGTTCAGTGGTGTGGCCGATTACTTTGTCATCAATGTAAGCAGGTATGATCAATGCCCTCTTTGGTTGAAATTTTCTGCAGAGTCCATATAATTTTAATCATTAAAATCTTTTTAGTCCTAATACTCCAGGGCTTCGGTCTTTACAAAATAAAGAAGAATTACAAGAACTGCTCACTGAAGTTAATAAAGCCAGGTTGTCTATACAGTCTGAACATAAGCCTCCATTGCTTTTGAAGTTGGCTCCAGATTTGAGTCCAAAAGAGATGAATGACATAATTTCTGTCATCACAAAGCGAGAAAGTAAAATTGATGGCCTCATTATCTCCAATACAACAATAGACAGGTCTTCCCTTCATAATGCAAAATATAAAGAAGAAATGGGTGGTCTCAGCGGCAGACCTCTAACTGATAAATCTACTGAAATCATAAAACACATGTACAAATTAACCCAAGGTTTGTTGTTTTTGAACATATTGCAATATTGTGTTACATTTGTCAAAATAACCATTTATAAAATATTTATTTCAGGGAAAGTGCCAATTATAGGTGTTGGTGGAGTTTTCACTGGTCAAGATGCATATGAAAAAATCTTGGCTGGTGCTAGTGTTGTTCAAATATATACTGCATTGATATATCATGGCCCCCCAGTGGTTACCAAAATTAAAACAGAATTGGCCGAGCTTTTGCAACGAGATGGATACAATTGTGTTAATGAAGCCATTGGTAAAGGAGTTAAATAACATTATATTATAATGAAACAAGTTAATTGTAAATTCATGCTGTAAATTTATGTAAATAAGTTTAGAAAAATGGATTAATATAATTTTGCAACTAAGCATTTTCATGAATTTTCTTTTCTGCATCTGGAACAAAGTAACTTGTTTTGCATGAAAACATCCATTATACAGAAAATAATTTTAATACAGAATTAATATAAGTTTGGGCACAATTATAAAGTTGGTTTACCTTGAATTTTACATTTAGGTAACTGTGATTGCAAATATGTCTTGCATTCATCAAGATTTTCAACACTGGCCAAACTGAATAGTACCAATGTTTCCAATTTGTCCAGAACCCTCATCTCCTTGAGTCCAGCATCAGTTACATTGACACACTTGGACACTTGTACATGTGTTAGCACTGACCGGCCATATGAAAGCCCTTTCAAAGCTCTATCATCAATGTAATCATTATTGTGAAGGATAATTTTATGTAACATTGTGCATCCAGCTGTGAAAAATAAAAAGTATAGCAATGAAGATAATGAATAAGTTACAGAGAAATTAATAAACAAACATAAGTTACACTCTTAAATTCAAGAGCTAAAGCTTCTAATGTCTCATGTAAAGTCAATGAGAAGAAGTATTGTTGTGCTCACACTAACTTTAAAACCTCTTTCTATATTCATATAATTGTTATCTTTCCTAAGATTGTTATCTTTCATACATTCTAGCAAAAAATAAATTTGAATGAAGAAAATATACTTATATTACAATATGGTCAGTTATGAATAACATAGTATTTCAACTACTGAAAGTAAACATGTTTTTAGAAACTAGTCTTGCCTAGGTACCCCTTAACTCATGAAATACTCTGGGGGAATAATGTGTTGTAAATACTTTACTCAAATGTGGAAATCCATAATGTGATATTGAAGAGTCAGTTCCATCAACTTCTAATAGTTTTGGTACGCCTTGATTCTCTGGCGGCAATGCATTGTAATCTGTCAACTTCTTGCCATCTGACCACACTACTCGGCCCCCGTTTCTCAAGACCCACTCGGCACAAGCGCGATCCGGACCAAATTCCTTGATACGCTCTGGATCAGGTTTGTTGAACATCATATTAACAAACTCCCAAAAATTTCGAGTTTGTTCATTACGGGGGTTGAACGTTTTCAGTTTGAGAGCAGTGTTCTGTAAAGAAACATTAATCATTTACACAAATATTTATGAATTATAGGGCTTATTATCCATAGAAAAGCTGACCGGAATACATACGTAGCATAAAGTTTTGAACATCTTGACTAAGATATTGGTCGGGCTACGAATAGTAATAACCCAGTAAGTGACTCGCTCTCTAAAATGACTCGCTCAATTTCAACCAACTATAAATAGAATATTTGTTTGTGCAATATAGATTGATCTAGAATGCAAAATTTATTGAATTCAAAGACATCTTTTAAAAGTTTTCACTCGCTCCACTTCAACAAGACGAGGCTAGTCGACCATAAAATTTTAGCTTTTCTGTGTGTCATAATATTTCTATTTTCTAATCAGCTGCTTTTTGTTTACGCTTAGTTGTTATTTATTCATGGTGTGGATACTAGTCTTTTAAACGAACATTTTTGTATATTATAGTAAAATATAGAGTATTTCTTTCTTCACACATCCTTTCAATATGTCTAAACCAACTTAACATGCCTTTCTTCATCATTATGCCGCCCATTTATCGAAGGCGTAAGGATATATTATATATTTATCGAAGAGATTGCATCTCAACTACATTTTATACAAAATAGTAGGCACCAATATCGCGTCATTAAAAGCTATTCGAGTTTGTTTGCGTCGACCTAGCCCTAATTACTTTATTACCGATAGGTATCCTCCTTTCAATGTCGTTTTCATACTTTCCAACTCGTATGAACCCGCCGACGGACGGACGCACAGACAGACACACAGGCGAAACTAAAAGGATTCGTCGTTTATCTCCACGAAAAACTAAGGAGAGACCAAAGACTAAGGACATTGAAAAACTTTCAGCTACAAAGATAGCTGTCAAATGTCAATTCACTTGACAGACAGCATCCAAACAGTGGTGGATTGCGAAATTTTAGTTTAGAATAAATTCTATTAACATTTAAATGTATTGAATGTTCTTACAATTTCGTTCAGTTTGATACCCTGCGTTGCTAGTATACTTGAATTATTGCCCTGTATGTGCTAAAATCATGTCTGAAACATATGGTGCGTGAAAATTTTCCTTATAAATGCCAAACATATTAACTTTGGATCTCACTTAATAGACTTTCCTTGTTCTTACTTGTTTTAGAGTACCTATTCAAATTCCTGGTTATCGGGAGCGCGGGCACTGGAAAGTCCAGTCTTCTTAACAATTTCATTGGAAACAAATGTATGTGCATTATGATTCTTGTTATAGTTTGTAGTTATTCATTGTCAAATCTATTCTACGAATACTTCCTTGTTATATATAGAACTATGTGGATGAAAAGAAGAGGTCTATAAGTCTACTTACCTAATCGACCTATTTTGGCAAAATTAAATGTAGGAATACAACAATACTTGTTTTGTGTAGTAGTTGATACATTTGATCTAGGGGGATTTCATAACATAGTTTAATTCATATTATATATTATAGCATTAGTATTATTATCACATATGCATTAATATGTGATATCAATTTATGGTTCCCAGAGTCTCGAGTTGATAATGGTATAATTTCTCAGTACCTATATTTGGAACAATATTTGGAACATACATTACTTGCAGACTCAAACACAAGCAAACCAGTAGATTGTTAAGTAAGAAATTGTTTTATGTTTTTAGTCAAAGAAGATAGATGTCATACCATTGGTGTTGAGTTTGGGTCCAAAATTGTGAACATTGGTGGTAAGTCAACAAAACTACAGATATGGGACACAGCCGGGCAGGAACGGTTTAGATCAGTCACCCGCTCTTACTACAGGGGCGCTGCAGGTGCACTGCTCGTTTATGACATTACGTCTCGGGACTCATTCAATGCCCTCACTAATTGGCTGAGAGATGCAAGGACGTTGGCAAGCCCCAACATTGTCATACTGCTTGTGGGTAACAAGAAAGACATGGAAGAGGCCAGAGAAGTTACCTTCTCGGAAGCTAGCCAATTTGCTCAAGATAATGGTAATTTACAAAAAACAGCAATTTGTGTTTACTTTCAATGGTCAGTATATTATTTAAATGTAATTTTATTTTCAGAGCTAATGTTTTTAGAAACCAGTGCAAAATCAGGAGAAAATGTAGAAGAGGCATTTTTGAAATGTTCAAAAACAATACTCGCTAAGATTGAGACTGGTGAATTAGATCCTGAGAGAATAGGATCTGGTATCCAATATGGTACAGGCACTTCAAAGAGATTGAGTACTCCAAAGAAGCCTGTCAGGTCCCGGGATTGTGCCTGTCGTGTTTAAAATTAAATTTGAAAGGAGCTGGCATAATTGCTTAAATATTAATTGTGACATAACTTAAGTACTATTGGTAAGTAAGCTAAAATATATCTGCAATTGGATTTGACAAAATATTCTTTAGAACATTTTGTGTTGAATATTACACATTTTATTCTTTGGTAAAGAGGATGGAAAAAATCATTGACTTGAAAGGATCTTTAAACTGGATCTATGAAGGTATTGTTACTGTGTGGGTTTTTATTTTTCTTTAATTTGTACATTTGTCACTTGGGGCTACCAACTATGTATTACCTCATCTCTCTATAATGTTTGTCTTGGTATCACATCAATTTAATTATTGGTCTTATGAAGATTTAACTTGATGTCCCATTACCATTTTTACTAAGATTATGAAAATATATTGCTAATATATTATCTTCAGAATCTTAGATAGAAGATATAATACTAACATGTATACAAAGGGACAAATGTTCTGTTAAATTAACATAAAGTAATGTTTGCATAGAGTTAAATTAACATGGTAGATTCAGTTCAGTCTTTCCTATTTGGAAAACACTGGTTGTAATTACTACTTGTATAATGATGTGATGTATTTGATGATTCTCATAGTGTAAGAGAAACACTTTATAAATTGGTTATGATGTCTAAGAAACATTTCTATACTAATGGCTGTGTAAAAAGTTTTGAATGTGTATATGTAATCCCATAAGTGAGATAATAATTTGGTGTGAGGCCATTAGTTGATGAGTATTGTAATTATTAGAAGTATTTAACAAAACATGCTAAACATCTTTTTGTTAATATTTCATATAAAAGTGTGTTAATGTCACCAATTCAAAAGCCACAGCCACTGTCCCGCCGCTGCTGATGCATCAGTGTCACATGTCTCCTCTAAATTATGGCGACAAATAATAAAGCTGTTCTACCACTTTTACCTATGAGGTTGAGAGTACTTTGTGGTCTTTGTGGATTTGATGTTTCATATTTTTTTTGTGTAAGCTTGATTGAATAGATCTTTTAGCCATTTTGATTTTGAATCTCTTTAATGCTCTCAACTAAATTTATCTCAGATCAAAAACCTACTACTTATTCCTAATGTATATGATACTGTAAGTAACTATTTAATGTAAAAATTCGAGTAAAAAACATTATTTTCGGTTTAAGTCAAACAGCACTAATCATGTAAATTGTATTGATGTTTGCATAACTGCAAAATATATAAACATTAGAAAAATATAATTGTGCTCATAGCAAAGTTGAGTTTGTAAGTACAGCTTAAGTATTTTGTTACTTACCTAATCACCTGATTCACAATATTCATTAAGTGTACACTATGTAGTGGTCACACCGACAATAAAAAAGTAAATATATTTTTTTGGTTTTCCTGATTTTAATGATAGAAAGTATAAATTTACTAACTCTAATCTGTACGCTTTCCCACATGGGTCTCTGAAGGGGTACGCAAAGGTGTAGTGCCCACTCACCTACTTTTCACTGGTGTTATACTTTAGGGGCAGATGGCGATATCATCGCAGTTTCTCAAGGACGATGATACGTCTTTAAATAATTCTCAGGGTATGGAGGTTTCCTCTCGATGTACTCTTCACCGTAAAACTCGTGGAGGTACATGGTCCAGAAAGTGGCCATTTCAGACATTTCAAACTAGACACGACCTTCAGCATTGAAGATGCCGACTGAGAAGAAGAAGCCAAATAACACACAGTTTTTGGGTTGTGTTCCTGCGCGAAGAATAAGGTTTCCAATAATGCGCTCCTTGGGGACGAGTCAGGTTTTTATATTGGCTTGACAGCAGAGGGATTAGTCTCATTGAGGTCTCATCCTCAGGTCTCATCAGATAGCGTTAACGCTAACAGATAGGGGTTTTGTCTAGAGCCACTGGTTACCCAACATGGGAGAACGTCTACTCAGTAGGGTACATTGTGAATTTGGGAATTAATATTCTGAGAAAATGTAGAAGAAAAGACAAACATTTTATAATATAAATTTATTTTTCAAATAACAGTTTCTATTTGCTTTTACACAGAAGCTACAAAGATGATTTTCGCCATTAAACTGGTTTTAGATATAACGATTTGCTTAAAATTAGTAATTATCTACAGAGCTAAGATAAAAATTATAATTTCATAAATATTTATAACGAGAATATCTTACACAAAGCTCCAGGCCTCGCGGATCACTATTTACACCGTGTTGTGGACGCAGCCTCCCAACAGTTGCGGTACTTGCGGTGCGTCAAGTACCTACAGTACAGCTGTTAGTCACAACACGTGCTTTGATATTACACGATCTCAGAGATACGCATGGAATGTAGCAATTTGCCATTTGATCCACTCACTAATCCACACATTTATCAACTATGCCAGTAGTTACGTCATAGTTGCCAAAACAATATCAAACTATGGGAAATTTTGTTTGCATGTTTTGAATTCGGCCAATTTGTTGATTTTCATTCCGGGATGATTATTGAGCAAATTAAGATGATATTCACATCAACATACTAAACGAATATTACACCACTCGATCATTTTATTACAAACAGGGTTATTTTTAATTATAAATATTGTCTATGGTCAATAATAAAATATTTTTTCTGGCTTAAATTTTGTTAATGTTGATATCCGAAGTTGGGTAATTCATTTTTTAATTTAATATTGATTAAATACCTTCAAATGATAACTATACTCTGTGACATTAGAAGTGATGTCGCATGTACATATTGTTATCTATAAATATATAATATTTTTGTTTTTTTTATAAGTGTACTTACACAAAAAATAACTAACACTTAACTCCTATTCTTAACATAATAATGTTTGTTACAAAGCATGCAACAAAAATTAAGGACAAAACCCACTTAATTAAAATGCACCTATTTAATATTACTCTAGGAACTCTATGATAGGGCGTGATGTACCTATGACCTGTCGAACCATTGAATAGCAAGAGTGCATAATATCAAGTCCTAGTTATTGTGTTAGAACGCCTATCTCGATAATTCGACAGTTACAGTCGACCTAAGACATATGTATCTGCACTTAAAATATACAAAATAAAGAAATCAATGACAAAAAAATATATACTAGTTTCCATATCATAAAATAGTCCTAGTTCTATCACAGTAAAATATCAAAACACTCATGCAAATTTATTTATTTCTGAGGATCTGTGTAAAAATACTTCGAATAATAAACCCACTCCAGACTCGAGGCGAGTTGAGTGCAGATATGTACATTGGTAGACTATGACAATATATTCTCCGCAGTTGTTCTGGAACGGTCGTGACCACGTTCTTGCCACCATTAATCAAGAGTACGAAAAAGACAGATTTATAAAATGTTTTGAAATCCGCACTCTTAGAATATCCATGACAATAGCCACACGGCCCCAGGTCTAATGAAGTTAGAATTCATGTTGCTATTACGTTTGATTTGACAGTGACGAAGTACAACTTCGCGCGAGTGGAATGAACGTTAATGAAATATTAAGCTACTAAGTTCAAGCCTACATAATACAACATTATGACGCACACTTGTTGAGATTCACGCGTTGTTGTGAAGGTATACACAATCGTTCGTTTCAGAACATTACAATATCCCACAATAAATAATTGAACTGAACTATTATAGCTGTATAAAATGTGAACTACCAAATTAAAAGTATTTGTTCTTAAATGCCAAATTGCATTATTTATATATTGTTATTCGCCATCTCGGGAGTTTTATGACGCGAGGATCGTCCCTCGGCTACTGTATAACGGTTACGACTACTTATTGCTAACTAAACAAAGTGCAAACATTTTGGGCAATAGAGCAACCAAAATTCTGTCAGACTAATTAAACTGACTGACACTAAGACCAATTTGTAAATTAGGTTCTTTCAGCCACCTATCGGATTCTTAAACGTTTGTGAAGAATGCTTTTCGGCCGAAAACGAAATTATATTCATAACGTAATAAAAGTGTAGCTACTTATTACGAATCGAACTGTAAAGATTCTGTAAAATAATTAAGTAATATTAAATCAGTCTCATTACAATACTAATCAGATGTAAGATAAAAAAATATGAAGATTAGTACGTTAAGTAGCCAATACGGTTATTCCATGACGTGACTAGACTTAAATTTACATGTAAGTACAAATGAACCATATTCGGTTGCGTGTAGTGTAGGTACCTTAACGTGTCGGCCGAAACAATTGAATCTTAGTGTCTACATGGCGTAGTACCTTTGGAATAACAAAGAGAACACGACCTAGCCTGCCAACAGAGAGCTAATGCGTGGAAGCGTCGATAGCAAACAGGGGCATCGAATTATATAATTCACATTGATAAAAGCTGAATGTTCCAGTGTTACCACACTCCTCAATTGCCGTACAATATCCCCACATTAATCGCTTATCCCTGTAACAACTTCGTGGTGATCTACGAAGGCAACCAGCTTGAGCTACCTTAAGTAAAGCAGAGTAAGTGGATGTAGAGTGTATGGTGCGGTCACGGATGCCTACAGCCCCTGCGCCTGGCGACACGCCACGGCAGCTACAAGCGCCGCGCCGCGTCCAC
Source organism: Drepana arcuata (assembly GCA_016069955.1). Taxonomy (NCBI): domain Eukaryota; kingdom Metazoa; phylum Arthropoda; class Insecta; order Lepidoptera; family Drepanidae; genus Drepana; species Drepana arcuata. The sequence goes on from JACCPG010000550.1 coordinate 76,923, forward strand.
TGCCGTCTTCCGACAGCATCAGATCGAACTGAAATGTACATAACCATAATTACATCATAGAACGTTATATTATCACGCGCCGTATTCCATGTTCACATTTTACTCAATACAATCGCAATATAGGGTGAAAGCAAGTTTGGTCCATAATGTTTTTGATGTCCAAGCCAAATATTGGCGTTTCCACGGTATATGTATACTTATATAACAGGTATATTGCCTCTAGCACGATTTCAAGTACATCCGCCTTTAAATTTATTCTCAACCTCTACTTTCTTCTTTTCACCGTAAAGTTCGTGATGTAATCACTGTACTTAGATTCAAAAACCACCACCACCATACCACCGAGGTTTAAACCTGTAATTTCGACCATATCTAAGAAAGTCTTCTTCTTAAGAATGAAGCAATTACGTAAACAATGATGAAACATGTAATCAATATGATGACGGAAATAAATTAAATCACTACGAATTCTGAACATCATTGTAATTAATCGCATGATTAATTCCAACACAGATATCTGTTCGTACTTATGTATGTTCATATATGATTGATTTCAATGACAAAGCTGTTTCGCTGATATTTTAGCCACTCCTCATTTGAACTGATAACTATCGTCGCGATACGTCTTGCGTTCAAGGGTGTGAGGCATGTCTGCTGATATGAATTGGCGGGACATTAATTATGATAACATTCGGTATCGAAGTCAACAGTGTTGAGATGATTTAACCCCTAAGTTGATCTAATCAGTCGGTATTCGTCAGTTTTGCACTTGACATATATATTGTCAGATCAATTTACACAGTCGGTGGTCGGTCTGCTTGAATTTAAATGTGACCAGCGGAATTTGGGTCAAAGATATTACCAAATGTGATCGAGATCAGTTATAGACTGAACCTACATTCGAACGTCACGCTTTGTCCCTCACAGCGTAGGCAGAGAGAGTAGAGCGCCAGTTGTAGATTTATGTGGTTGACAATTGGAATTAAAATGAAATTACATTCAAGGACGGGACCGTCAAGGGTCTCTACTCGATACCGGCCAGCCCGTATGAAGATACTGATTAATTGGACGAATCGAATCGAAGTCTAAAGAGAACTGACGCCCTACTCTGTCTGTCTACCAGAGGGACTCTACGTGAGGATATGTAAAAGAAACAAATTATATCCTTTCCATAAAAAAGAATCATCAGATGACATTAGACGAGACCTGATGTTCTCATTCAAAATGTTCACTATCGAACTGATACTCCTCCTTGTCGAAAGTTGGTCAAAAAAAGCGTGTCCGTTTCAATAGTTTCGCGTTGTTATACCTACATATATTGCCTAATGTATGTAAATAATAAATACTGTAATATTGAACGTCGCCACTTGGCAGCTCATTAAATTATCTTTAATCACTACTAAAATATTTAAACAATATTATTAGACTGACTTGTTATTTAGAAAAACATGGGGGCTTGTCTGTGACTTAATTATCTGCAATTGATAAAGGGTGGTGGTTGTAGAAAGATAGCTGTATTTATGTAATGTATTGCTGGGCCTATTTTGCATCGATATGGGCAACGTTTAATACAATGCTTATCATTTGCCTACGCCTGCAAAGAAATCCACTATCAGTCAGTAATATTCCACTATAGATAGATGATCTCGTGCGTCACAGCTGAGGCGCGGTTTTGGCAAGATAGTACGTTACGTAAATACATTATAAACAGACTTAGTTCTTCATAAAACAGCCTTCGGGTTAAACAACTGCATGAAACAGCACATATTTGCGATACGTGGTAGCCGATTATTCTCAAGACCTATCAATAGACCAATAATGAGATTCTCTGACGTAATGTAGGTGTTAATACACACCTATTTTATAATATGGCGTGAAGATAGCAATATTGTGTTAAAAATTGTCGTATTTTTGGTGCCATAAAATTTTAGTTCAATCCACTTGATACAACATCATATTATTATGAATACATCACAAGACTTTTGCTGATTCACCGGATAATTAATACACATCAGTCTATTAAACATATTTATTGTCCCCTGAGATCATGTCTGCTTTTTGTTACTTAAAGAATATAAAGTAGGCTGTATCATTCATTATGAATTCAAGAGTAAAATTTTCAAGATAATCTTGCTTGGTGGACTTCTCTAATTTGAACATTGAGTAGTAGTCAATCAGAGGACTAACTCCTCTGATTGACTACTACTCAATGTTTAATTGACAACCAACGATAAAAGCTTTCTAACCAACCAACCTCATTCGATTTAGTTTCGATGGTGGCCGAAGGGAAAACCGGCGGTGAGTAGAGTTGACGTGTATAACCAAATTATATTCTCAATTTAGTAGAATTACGCACGGTATAGTAATATTATATAAGTGATGCTATAATAGGCACGAGTTTAGACTCATGAAAATGGGTAAAACTAATAACGCATGTGTCCGTCACCCATGAGCTCCTTGGGGAGGGGAGAGGATTGTTACATTGTGTTGGAAGCAGAGGGATTAAACCCATTATGCTGCCAACACGCTATAACTCTCCGAACACAGGGTGGCAACACGCAAGTGATACTTCAGTATCGTGAGCGTAAATAGGCTGCGGTAACCGTTTCCCATCAGATGGGCCGTATGCTTGTTTGTCACTCTTGTTGTATAAAAAAAAATCGTGTTTAATATTTGTGGTTAGTGAGTATGAATATAACAATAGAATTAGTTTGGTAAGAGAAAAGAGGACAATGAGTATTAGGGCTGTACCTGCAAGCCGGGGCGGACGAGCTGTGCGATCTTTTCGCACATGAGCGCGTGGAAGTGGGGGTGGAAGCGGTAGACGGAGCCGTCGATGCCCACGGTGACGTGTGGCTGCCCCATCTTGTTGAGCAACACGGCCAGCCCGGCAGACACCAGGTGCGCCGCGCGCCGCGACACACACTCGCACACGTGCCTCACGGCGGCCATGTCTGCTTCCGACGCGTGTGACAGCCCTGACACAATCAAACACATAGTCTTTATCACATAAGCCAGACCGTGTAACAGAGCGAAAAGGACATAAGTTCTAGAGGAAGTTATACACTACACACTGATATATTTACCGTATCCTCTAACGAATTCGGGTGTAAAGGAATTAAATTCGAACCAAAGAAATATAGTATAGGATAAAGTATCCACAATATCTTTTTCAATCGGAGTAGCTTGAAAGATTAAAATCAGACTTTACTTCTTTATGGCACCTACTCTTGTAACACAGGATATTATTGATGCAGTTGAACTAGTAGGTACTAAGCGCAGGTGAAAATGTTGTACTTCACTGTACTCTCGTCTATATTCTATTTCTGATTAGATTCATTATCCATTTCGCAGCTAAGCATATCACTTGTCAAGATGATTGACAAGTTATATGCAAGTGATATTCATTTTATACCGAATACTTATCGAAATCGAAATATTAATTTAAAAATGGACTGTTTCTCTGGAAAAATCTCGTATTATTATCAATCGAATGACGTGTGTCCTGTTTATCTAGTAATGAATAACAATATTTACAATTTCACGTTTGCTTAATCAGGGGTCAAACAAATACGTGGACTTTGATTTTTAATCATGTTATCAAAACCTTGCCAACTGACCCAGCGCATACACATAAGATTAGTGAGAGTTAATTAACACCAACCCACGATATATTTATATTAAACTAACGTAGGCATTCTTAAAGAAAATTACCTACGTGAGTAAAATACGTCACGTCAAGTTTGTTTCCTTGAGATATAAAAGAGACAAAAAGTAGCCGAAATATTAAATAAAATGCATAGTCACACTGTAGAAATATGCTTAATAATAAATGCATACGAGTTAATAACTGAAGCGTTTTTTCATCGTAGTGGGTACGCGCTTACACGTAACTGTAAGCGCGCGTAAGCTCTAGTGGTAAGCGCAGGTGGTACACGTTTTCCTTTGCCCCCTCATTGGTATAAAAAGTCTGATAGTTTTGCTGATGTCTTAACATGTTAATATGTTCATGTATTAAAGCCAAAAGAAAGCCAATTTCTTTTTCCTCAACTCTACAAATCTCTACAAATCTCTCTCAACAAATATAACAAAAAAATAGCTCAACTGAGGATCAAGATATTTCCAAGTTCATAATCAATCAGATGTTTAAGATGAGAATTTCAATACATAGGTTTTCATTGTAAGAAAACACACCAAAATCAAAATAAATACAAACGAAACGGCCGGAGAGACGGTGACAGATAAGCCATTTGTTGTGTCTATCGCAGTTGAGTTCAAGATAACATAAAAAACGTATAGTTACGTTTGGTTCAAAAGAAAATCCAAGATCAATCAAGTCATAGTCAAGATCCTCATGGAGAATTCAATAAGGAACGGAAGCAACCGAAGAGATAAAACACATTTTGAAGAACTACTATCTGCATTTAATGATATCGCATTCGATACTATGTAATAGTTAATATGAGGTATCATTAAAGATGTTATTGATGTTTCATTAGAATGCGGCAAGGAATACAGATAAGGTAAATGTGGTTATTAATTGGCGTCAATCTTTAAATGGTAACTCTACATCGCAAATTATTTGCGTCGTTTTATACTATACCAATTGTATCCAGTATTTCCTTAATATTATACAGTTAATTAAAATATACATTTTTCTCTGCCAAGGTCGTGTATTATATTATAATAAATGTACATAATATCACTGAAAATTATATACGAAACCGAAAAGACTTCGATTGTAAAGGAACACTTCATGTAATTCATAACTATACTGAAAAATTTTGGTGATATATTTTAAACAACTGCAAAATATGTTAGTAGTAATAAGTTAGTATGTATGTAATTCTAGAGAGAATTAGCTCTATAATACTCTTTGCCAACCCCGTTAGGGACTCGGCGTGATGATATGTATGTATGTATAAAATCAATTTTATGTAAATGCACTTGTCGTAAGTACTACGGTATTGGGATTGCATATCCTATCGCCATGTATTACATGCCACTAAATGAAGACCTTGCTTACAAGACTAGAGTTACGCAAGAATAAGTTTTGTTTTATCTTATATTGCATTATGATGTGATAATGATAATGATATTTAGAATGCATTCGTAGTCTCAAAGAATCTTTACATTGTATTAAATGAAGTCGCTTCCGCGCTCTATTAGCTTAGATCTTTTAAACTATTTAGCAGTGGATAGTGTGATTCAAGAGGACGGTTTATATGTAGATATGAATGCACAAAAATGTTAAAGTTAAAATCATGAATGCGCCGGTTTTGTAAAATTGTGGGCTCGCAATATTTAATTTTATTTATTTAACAAAAACAAACACTAATTACATTGGCAAAAAAAAGACAATATAAAATACACACAAGTAACAACAGAATAAACACAAGTAAAACAAAACAAAAAAAAAACAATAAAATCATACATGCCTTTCAAAAAATCTCTGGCACTCGAGTGATATACGACCCCAGTCAATATAGGTTAGAAACTCACCAAGTTCCTCAAGCACCTCCATGCAGCTGGTGTAGTCTCCCTGCTTGTCGGATTCAATCTCGGAGACGTATTTGGTGTAGAAGCTGCCTCGCTGGAACAGCAAGTCAGACCCGCTGCCGCCGAACAGCAGACCCATGCGGGTGAACTTTGCCAGCGCGAGCCGCACTATTTCGCCCAAGTACATGCCCGAGATCATCTTCTCTTGCCTGGAAATGACACATAGCTTACTCATACAACTATATATATATATGTAGATATATATATATCAAAAACGAAATCAACGTATTGCTTAAAGCAAGATATTGATGAATGTGGATAAAGCGAAAGAGGTCTGTAACTCTAGAATGGAATGATGCTCTACTATCTCCGCCTACCCCGTGATGGGCACACGGCAATTTTTACAATTAAAATAACAACTTTATTTTAATTGTAACATGAACGCTCATTAAAAATAAGATATTCGTTATATCTTGTATGTACCAAAACCAATATGCATTTGGTTTCAGATAAACATTAATCTGAATGACACATTTGTTTGGCATAAACTGGATTTGATCTTTCGACCTAAGTATGTGTTATCGTCCATATTATGTATATAGTTAAAGATGATTATTAAGTATATTTTTATAACCTTGGACACACCTTCAGAATACATTCAGCAGATTTAGTTTGCTGATGTAACGGTTACTTATACAAATTATTTACCACCACAAAACATTTACAAACCACAAAGTTGGCGTGACATTGCAGATTACCACAGAATAGCAAAGATTATACTAAACCCATATGTTACCCACTTCATTATTATCATGTGTACTTGGCTCTGCCTGTCTTTCGATCGAAAACAAATGAGTCCACTTTAGCTTCCCACTGCCCAAATGGCAATCTTTCTAAGATGTATTAAGAAACAAAACATGCGTAACACTTACGTACGTTAGGCTTTAAATAGATCTTGGCCAGTGTTATGCTTACTAAAGTGTCAAATATTAGGTATGACTTCTCTGGGCGCGGAAAAAAAATAAAAAACTTGTGTAGACAATCCATCCAGTACTGAATATTTGTCACAAAGTGATTATGTAAATAGAGCTCACGTTGGAGTTCGATAATTTCGATATAGCGAATTTCTTTTACGTGGGTACATAGGAACCTACTACAGCACTGTTAGTCTTGAAAAGATTCGGCGTTAATTTGTTTATATATCTTTCAAATAAGTACTCAATACCTTTCCTTTTCTATAAGATCTAAGCGATATGTATGATTGAACTTGCGCGCTACTAAGCTAATATTGGAAAGAATCACTATCTTTAATGTAGCCAGATTCAAAGTTCGAATAGGAATTCCAATAGTAGCGCTAGGGTTTTGTAAAGATCTTTTGTAAGGCAACTCACAGCTGTTTCCCGGGGTTGATGGAGGTAGCGTCCACTTCGCGGTCGAACTCTGTGCGCACGAAATCGAGGGCGCCATCGTCCCCGAAGGCCCCCCACTCGGTGTTGATGAGAAGGTCTTCCTTGCCGGGCTCTGCATCGAACAACTCGCAGTTCTCCGTCTTCTCCACGTAACACGCATTGCTCCCAGTTCCTACATTAAGAAGTTTTTACCATACACTACACACAGAACATTCAAACATACACTCAAACGCCTGTTAATAGCCTGTCTAACTAGGATGGTTAGAGCAATTTATCATGAAGTGTTTTATGGATAAAAATACAATACAATATATAAATGCCAAGCTTGATGATCATATTTCGCAAACAAATATTAATAAACACAACATCATTTGCCGACCCCAAGGTTTGGGAAGTGGCCAGGACGGTTATAATTAGTAACCTAATTTGCAAACAAAAATTCTTTTTTCAACTTTCGCAAAAAATGTTCTGGTAATTTTTGTTAGTAAAAAAAAAGCAAAATATTCTGTAGGCATGATTTAAATTATAAAAAGGGAAAGTTCCATCCCCAGAGATACCTAAGACCAATGAGGTTTAATCTAGATAGATGTGACGTCGCCGCAACGTCGGCTGCGTACACAGTGCGCACATGCACGATAAGAAACGCGCACTGAGCACTGATCCATAACAAACAAAAACGTAATGTGTCCAATCGCAGATATCAATAAGGGTGTAAAAGCACGTTAAAACACATTACACCAAACAACACCGCCCACTCAACAAAAGCCACGCGGGAATAAATAAGGTAAACCTACCAGCAATGAGTCCTATTTTGCAGTTGTGGTTTTTCCAAGCGCATGACATCAAAGTTCCCGTGGTATCATTCAATATAGCGCATATGTCAATCTGAACGTCCTACAAGAATGAGAGAACATGCGGTTTAGGTAGAGAACAGATTTTCCATTCACGATAGTTTATGCGTAATGCATGAAACAGTTGTTGACACTCCCCGATTCAATTGTGTTGAAGATGATCGACTGTAGAGGCTTTCAATCAACTCCGTAGGTCACTATGTTCATTTGTTTTTCGAACGCGCTATAAAATTACTGTTTGAATTGTCGGCGTTCGGACGCTAGGGTTACCATAAAGTACTTTAGTCTTTCCGGGACACTCAAATATCCAATTATGGTTTACTTTTTAATTTTTTTTTGTTATTACAAAATATTTTTAAATTGTACTAATTGTATCAAAATTATACGACAAACTAGTAAAACTTTATATTGTTTCAATATTGTTAAAACACCTAAAAGAAACAGTAGAACTCTGCTTTAACGAAAAACGTAAAATAATAAAAACAATGCTTGCCTAACAATACAGTAAAAATAATTTTGATACATGCAAATGGACAAGAACCCAATGCAGATAGTAGGAAAAAATTACATGCTGTTACAATCAGTAATCTCAATAAAAATTTTGATCCAATGTTTCTATAAGAAATGAACATAATAGGCAGAGTTTCCCTTTCCATTTGAAAACCTCTACATTGCTCTCATTATGGCTCCAAATATCATGCGATAATTTTAGATGAGAGCTGTTATCATCGTCAACTCACCAATAATTATGCCTACTCGGCACGTAGGGTTCTTATGTGCGCATGACATAAGCGTGCCTGTAGCATCATTAAGGATGCCCATCACAGCTATCGAAAGGCCCTGCAAAATTACTACTATGATTGTTTTTGCTTCTACTTTGACGTTACGTTAAATCGATTACAGATAGTGCCGCCATCCACGAATACGCGCCCCACCAATTTCTATTCGAGGGGGTCGCGGGATTCTGCGAGTATGACCCGACTCTATTAATTGTAGTGTGCGTGTGCACACTTCCAGAGGGAAGAATAGTGGGCCGCGACTTCTTGAATGTCACTATCTATACAAGATTATATACCTCTTCGAGGTTTTCGGTCAATAGTAATAATATTGTTTACCTCTACACAAGTTTTATAATACTCAAACTGAAAACTGGGCTTTGTACCGAGTGATATCTCTGACCACTAAACTAAGTTGTTTCATTGGCGTAGGTATGCGGAGCATTTAAATTGAATGAAGCGAAAAAAACATGGTACCTACCCCTCGTCTAGAAATAGCATCTCTAAGTCCTTGAACAACATCTTCGCCGACCACTCCTGAACAGGAGAAGCCTTTCGTCCAGCGTTGCAGGATGCCCTTTGTAAGACCCAATTGCTTCAGCGGGAAACTGAATGTGAATCCAAGTGCCAAACGTTCTTCATATACACCATGTTCCTGTATATTCAATAGTTTTTAAAATAAGCATGTCACTCGTCAATAAACACATTTGATTTAACATAAAAATACAATAAAAACTATACAACATAATCTACCTTCATGAAATTTGCCAAACACTCCGCTATGTGATCAAAGAGCGCAACTCCTGTACCAACCATGATGCTGTTGGGTATGGCATAGATTTTGGACTGCATATCAAAATGATTATCCCCTAAATTGATGATAAGTACTCTGAAGTTGGTACCTCCTAAATCTAATGCGAGAAATTTACCTCGTTCTGAAACAATGGCGACAAGTAGGTAAATAAATGAGGATATATTTTTTTACCATTTAGTATGCTAGTGTTTATATGATTCGTAAAATAAATACCTTTCCCATTTGGTAAGTCTTGTATGTAAGTGATCCAACACTTAACAGTTGCATTTGCGTGGGTCTCTTTTCCTAGCCCTTTGAGTAGATCATTATGGAGTCTACTCATTATTTCTTTGATCTGTTTATCCGTTAAGTGTAGGACCTCGCATTCGTCGCGAATCTGCAAAAAAAGATGCAAATATAGCTTACCTTAAAAAAATATTACTTTTTAACTCGTTTAGTGAACATGTATAACGTTCTTTGAAATCCGATGTGATATATATTAGCTCGCAAACAATTAATATCCGCTTTCAATTTAGATTCCAGTGACTCCGACAGTCAGGGTTGTATCAAAAGATACATGTTCTAAGTGATGGTATGAATGCAATTTTTGCAGACATACGACCAACCTATCCATTATCGCAAGCGAGTTCCACAAGGTCAAAGCGGTCATTACAACACTACCGACTACCGTTGCTTTCCAATTCATAGCCGGCTTTAAAATCCAATACAGTCGATAACATTAAAACTTATAAAAGTAGACACCACTCACCGTGTGTAAATTGTTTATAACGATACCCATCGTAATTCACTTCAAATATATTTGGCTGATTGAAAAAAATTATTTAAACACTGCGCTTATTTTTAAAGCGCGACACGTCTTGCTCTTTCCGCAAGAAAATATGGAATACGACGGAGTGACGGAGTACGGTACCGACTGTCGGTTTGCTACAAGCGCACATTCACCGACAGCGTCAAACACTCTCACACACAGACACATTCTAATTCATTCATGACAAAAACTATTGTTGTCTTCCTTCAATCAACAAAAATGTACAATGTAAGAGTAGCACAACTATATTACGTGTTATATCCATAAAATTATGGATAGATCACTAAATAACAAAATAAATTGGAACGAAGGATAATGAAAACGGATTAATTACACTCGTTAAGGTAATATAACAAATACCACCAAAGGGGTGATTAGTTAAGGTAATACTTTATGAGATTCTTAAGCGGCTATCATAATTTTTCAAGGCGTGCCATTTTGTGTTCGAAGCTGATTGGCCAAAGCGTGGGCTCGCTCGTGACGTCATACGCATTCCTTAGTCTTTGTGGTAACAGTTTCATTAGTGGTGGTGTTTAGTTTACATGTGAGCGTAGTAATCGGTGCTATAAGGAATATTGGTTCATACTCCACACGCAATACATTCCAAATAAAATTAATGTCAATACGTGTTATAGCTTTGTACTTGTGGTTAAATTAAGAATATACCTTGGTATCTACGAATGGCAGAATTTGTTTGAAATAATGCTCAACACGAAACTACAAAAAGCGTCACATATGCGGCCGACCACGCTATCTGATCAGTGATGATAATAAAGCATATGGTTCCGGTAATAGCCGCTTCAAACTGGTATTTAAGCGGCAGGGCAGAATGGCGGAAAAATATTGGCAGAAAAACTGTAATAATGACTAAGTAGATGTAGTTATTTATTGTTTTTGCGTTACATTACGTTTTACTTTATTTTCAGTAGGTGCCTATTAATATTACGTCAGATCGTAATAATGATTTTACTACATGTACTTACATCGTAAAACATAACATTAAATTACGAAAAAAATCCATTAAAAAAAAATGTTACCCTACCCGCAGTTGTAATGATACGGCAATGCTTTAAAAGAAGATTTTCTTCTATCAATCATCTATCTTATGTGTATTATAAACAAGAAAACACTTTTCATTGCTTACGTTATAGACGTCATTGTTAAACAATTGTAGATAAATAGACATTTATCAAATAGTAGTCATTGTTAGTGCGAATTTTCCTTGAGAAAATAAGTTAATATGTTTACTTAGCAAAAAGTACCCACAGACCCTGCTCAACGAAGAACGTTTGGACATTTATGCAGATACCTTCTCTGGAATATCTATATTTAGTTTTGTTTGCTTCGCGTCGAGACTAACGCACGCTGAAGCATTTTCTTGGCATGGTCTATCTGTTTATTTTTGATACCTGTCTCGTGACGAAGGCGCGACGCACAGAGGCGACATTTCACTGTTGATATATATACCTACTAATAGTGTGTGATAAGCATTTAAGTCGTGCAATGTTACTCTATAAAAAACTGTCAAATTTGATATAATTTCAAGGCAAAAAATACAAGGATGTATGATTTCCTCAAAGTCAAGTGGAACTTCATAGCTGTCGATTTAATCCAACTGTGTAATAAAAATGACTATGCACTGATAAAGCAGCATATCGCTTTGTGGAAACCAATTTATGCTGATTCATTAGGGCTCTGATAAAAATCGATATCGAGTACCTTATACAATCACCGCTGCACCGGTAAGTATACCGACAATCGTACCTGATTAGCCTATTAAGTTCATGAGAGCTGGATTCGTAATTTGATTTTCGATACAACTCCCTATCCTCAAGGGTCATTGGTTGAAGTTGTATTCGCGTACATTTAACGGAAGAATAGGCAAACCAATGACATAAACGACGAATCGTCACTGTTTCTCAACATTATTTTCAGTCGATATTATTAAATGTTTTGACTTTTCAGAACTTCGATTCCTCAAGCATATAGTACATTATTGCTGGTCCAGTATACCAAATGTTAATATTAATTATATTAAATTGGCCAGCCTTCCCACACGGACCCACACCATTGTGGGTGCGTTTGACCTGTAGTCTGTAGGGAGTACACACCCACTTTTCTATTAAATCTCTTCTCAAACGTATGCCGGTTTCCTCTCGATGTTTTCCTTCAGCCTCTTTCCGTCCAGCTCGTGGTTTGACCGCTCACTGTACCTAGGCTTAGAAAAACTCTTTGGTACAGTCGGGATTCGTACCACCAACCTTATTCTAGATATAATATAGATCAGCATTGCAGTCAACTACACGAAGCACTCGGCCACCACGACTCCTACTCCTTCGGCACCGGCTTCATTATATTAATAATCTGCTGAGGCACTGGCAATAGTAGTTAACTTATAAACACATTGACTGAAATTTAAAGCGACGAAGTTTAATTTTACTGCAATTTTGTCCATAGATATTTTGTTATAAATGAAATTGATTATGAAAAGAGTGGACCGAAATATGAACTTACAAGTTTAGTGTAACTGGTTTTATCCTCTTATAACCTAATGTATGCTAATTTACACACGGGTTACGCTCACGATTTATTTATTCTATGTATAGGTTGGGTTATCACCTTAAAGAATAGCAAGCATCTTATTTTGACGTATATGGGCAGGTGGTAATAAACTATGCAGGTGACTGCAAAGATTATTATTCAAAGAGTTTTTCGAAACTAAATACTTAAAGACATTTACCATACCATAGCCTGCGTTAAATTGTAAATTAAAAAAACTAATGTACTATCGTGCCTGAGAGACCAAAAAGACTTTTCATATGTCACGATGACACCTATATCTCCGACGAGAAAAGGGGCTAATTCCCTACCCATCTGCCTACAACATAGGGGATCTTGGTGGCAACTTGGTGTAAGTATCCCCTACCTTTGTTTTCTTTCATTTGATATGTAAAAGTCACATATTCAAGTATTTGTTTGAATTTATTTGATGGTGGTGAATTTGGAATGGAACGCACTAGTATTTTCGGTTATGTTTATGTTACAAGGTCAAAGGAAGGATGACCCTGTCAAGCAGTTAGATAACACCCTACTGACAACCAGAAATTGTGATTATAATGTAATGGTAACATGCTTTGGTATCCTTTTACTTATCGTAGTTAAAACGAAATTGCGTGTAAATTATTATAAACTAAATATAATTAAAACCTAAGGAAACGAAGAAGGAATGACTACTCTTATTAACCACATTTTTTTAGTGTATACGAAAAACCAGAACAAAAAACATAAACCTATGTATATTATGTATCATCCACCCTATCGATTATCACCTCTTCATAAATCTTCATAAAAAATAAATAATTCCTTCTTCACATTAAAAAACTTCACCATATTAATAAGATTACCTAAATATGTTTGATTCTTTACATCCCTAGTATGTCGTTTATCGACATCGACCGCTTTATGTATCACTTGATACTATATACCTACTTGGGATACCCCTCCACGTGCTGTGATAACGACCTTGAGAATGACCTTTCGATACGAAGACCTTAGAATGTATTCGTTAGAGTGGATCCCTAACAAGTTCATACTATCAATATAGGAATATCATTTTTAATGGGTTCTTACAGTAAAATGGATTCCTGATTGCATGCCAATTTAATTGCATGTTCATTGATAGTTATGACATAAGTATGTACTTAAATTCAGAGAATTATGGTGTCCCCATTTACAGGAGTTTTATACAATGTTAGTAGTAATTATGAATACTTAAATATGTAAAATGGAAAAATGTTAACAGGTAAAAACAGTAACATTAATGACACGGATAATAGGCATATTTTTCGCTATTATCCCTTTAAATTCACTATTCATAAGTATTTGGTTGTAATCACACGATACATCGAATCCACAAAAAATTCCCTTAATATTCGTATGCTATGCTTAGGTTAAGTACTACCGACGTACAATAAGCTTTGATAAATTGTTGTGTATTAACAGTTACCTATGTGCCTACTTATCTAACACATTTGACATAATTACGTAGGTGCTAAGGCACTACCTATATTGGAAAAATTATAATCGGTACAAATATTTGAGTTAGTAATACTCACGACGTCTCGTGCTTGACGCATATCGATTCGTCTTGTCAGTCGCGACGACTGAGATAATAGGTGATGAACGAGAAGCGTTGGAGTCCACAGGGTGCTGTCATAAATTCCACCGGGCACAAGATAATATCCGCGTTCAGCGACACCGGTACCGGTACGGGCGTGCAAAGTGAAAGGAACGGAGTACGCGGCGCGCCACAGAACACTTGCTCAGTGAGTTCGCGAGTTGGGGGTCACCTTGAGACGCGGCCGCGGCGCATGTGCACCACACCCTCGACACCGCCCCCCGCGCGCCTCCGCGTGACGTCACACTCCCAGCCCGTGCCTGCCTTCACGTGATGCCCTTCACTCACGCAATACCAGCCATATTTGATGTAACTTGACAACATTGAAATGCTAGTGAAATGTAACTATCTGCGTATGGGCGTTATTATAATTTCCTTTAAATTCTTACTTCTTACTTTAAGCTATTCAAATTAAGTTTAAAATCCTCAGTATTTTATTAATGTTAACTTTTAATTTAAATGTCATGAAAAATGTTGTGTAGAGGGAGGCATTAATTACTATATAATTATTGAATTATTGCTTGTTTATACCTATATTTAGGAATTGCAGGTAGAAAAGTTGGATATAAATAAAACATAAATTTACTGACACTTTTTCAATATTGCGTAATCTATAGTTTAGCCAGATGAAAGGAACGATCATACAGAGGACAATTCATGGTATATTAACAGTCTCGAGGGACAAAAGGTGTGGCTCCTACGCGGTGACGTGCCCCCGCGCATGTAGGTATGATTCTCGGTACAACAAGGCGAGATAACTGGCCAGATACGACTGCATTCCTGACTAACTGCACGCACACACTCATCGCGCATTTGCACTAACTAAAAACTTATTTCGCAAACATTAAGGTTGACTATGACTCACGAGTTAATAAAAGCATATTAAAAATATAAGCAATGAGCAACTAAATATAAACATGAAGAAGTATAATTTAGTATTAGAGTCCAGTTTGTTAGCTGGTAGTTAGATAGATATTATTTATAAAGTAAAATTTCAAGCAATTGCGAGTATGAAAATAAGGATAGTCCGATTGATTCATCATGCATTTTCAAATATGTACATACATATCATCACGCCAAGTCCCTAACGGGGTAGGCAGAGAATATAGAGCGCCAGTTCTCTCTAGACTTACATACCTCTTTCGCTTCATCCACATTCATCAGTCTCTTCATACATGCTCGTCGGTTTCGAGTACTCTTAACGTTCCCGTCCTTCAGAGTCCGATCTATTTGATCCAGGTAGTTGGAACGTGGCCTTCCTCTGCCTCTTCTTGCACACACTTTTGCTTTGTATATCTGTTTCGTCAATCTTTCTTCACTCATCCTTTCTATGTGTCCAAACCAACGTAACATGCCTTTCTTCATCTTTACAATCACGCCCTCATTCACGCCAGTTGATTTGCGAATCTCTTCATTGCGGATTCGATCTAATATCGTTACGCCGCACATTTTCGAAGAGATCGCATCTCGACTGCATTCAAGCTATTTTCATACTTCCTCTGACATACCCAGGATTCGCTGCCATACAATAAGGTAGGTACCAATATCGCGTTGTGGACAGCAACTCGAGCATTCTGGCTCAGACTTTTACTGCCCATCAACGCCGACATGGCTCCATTCACCTTATTTCCGGCAGTTATCCTTCTTTCAATATCTTTCAATATCTTTTTGGATCTTCAAATATATATATATCTCTTCAAATATGTTTTTGGATGATTTACCGTATAAAAATCCATTACGAGTTACAAAAGGACATAATCGTCTTTCTGCTCGAAAAATAGGAATCTCAGTTATTTTTACATATATTTTTTTAATTTGACAACGGAGCGGCTCCTCACTTAGTGTAAGAAGTCGTGATGTGTTTGTAGTCATATTTATAAATAAAATGCACAATGCTTAACTAAACGTTAATCCTGGCATATCAATGATAAATATAATAGGTTATATTAAAGGTAGTATTAAAACTGTCATTTTCAAGATCTGAAAATTTTGAAATGTCTATGTGTGTGGGCGTTTTCAACGAAACACTTACTTTATTGTTATATTATGAAAGTAAAGATAGCCGTGGTGGCCGAGTGGTTTGAGTAGTTACCTGCGACACAAAGATCCCGACTGTAACCATGAGTTGTTCTGAACCTAAGTACAGTGATTAGTCACACCACGAGCTTTACGATGAAGGAAAACATCGAGAGGAGAACTGCATACGTCTGAGAAGCAATTCAAATGCGTACCTACATACAGTCGCGCTTGAGTAACGGCGATGGATTCGCCATCTGTCACGTTAGCACCTAAAATATATCTCTGACGGAGAGTGGGTGTGTGGGTAGTACCTATACATCTCTGCCTACCCCTTCGGGGACTTTTGTGGAAAGGTGTGAGGATATATTTAATTAATTAAGCTTAGTAACTTAATTAGGATGTAAAGAAGGAAATTAATTATGGCAGCTAACTATTCGCAACCTTGTTTTGATTATAATATAGGACTTCCTGCTGACTTACATTTACAAGGTTCTTGTTACATAGTAAGATAGACGTGCACAAATAAGGCAGCAAGTAGATTACACAACATATAACTACGTCTATGTAGGTTATTTTATCTGTGCATCTCGTTTTCTTTAGTACGGCATATTTTGAAGAATAGAGGAAGCTCAAATGAATATGTAGTTTGTATAACCTATACAAAATTTAATACTGATGATGACTAATAGCAGGGTGAAATTGGGCACAGAGATAATAATATTAAATACCACAAATTAACCTAGTCCCAAATTAAGCAAAGCTTGTGTTATGGTAACTAGACAACGATATATTTACTTATATATACATAAATACATAGGACATCCAAGACTAAGGTACAAATACTCGTGTTCATCACACAAATATCTGCCCTCAGCGGGATGCGAACCCGCGACCTCAAGTTTCGCAGTCAGGAGCTCTAACAACTAGACCAGACGGCCGTCATAGATAAATAGAGATAGATTATTACCTGGATTAACACAGTATATTTTATGCCAGAGACAATCTACCAATGAAATCAAATTTTACGCTAGTGTAACCGAGGCTCAGCTAGTATTAAATATAGAGACAGATGCTTTTGTGGTTTCATGATAATATGTCAGTGATTGAATTTGTATTATATGTATGTACATAAATGTATGTAGATTCAGCAATTAACAGCAGCCAATGTAATAGTTTGGGACGAGTCCACACCAGCTAGCTATACTTAAATACATGGACATCCAAGGATATTTCAGTCTTCAGCAGGAACCGAACACGCGACCTCGACCATTAGAGTATGGCTGTTAGATACATATAAAAAGTATTCCCATCTCTGTGCCTCATAAATTATCTTATCCCTCTCACTCTAGTTAGCACAAGTGACGGTTAAATCTCGACAGCAGATTATTTAGATAAGGAACACGGCCGTTCTTCGTGGTATTTTTCAACATTTAATGTACTTTTATTATACTAAGTATTGTAAATATGACAATAATTTTGTTGAAGACCGTATGATGTTTTCCTCTGTCCGGAATTCCGGTGAGTAGGTAAACACTGGCGCCTGCTTCGGGATGAGTGGAGATGACGCCACTCGATACTCGACCACGACAGAGGAATAACACATTTGTGATTCAGTTTTATTTTGAGATATTATTGCAAAATTGTTATAAATTAAAGTAATGGAACGTCTGAAGAGTTTTATGTTTAACATTACAGTAAAAACCAATTCAGACATATTTTGGGTAATTGTTTATATTCACCATAAGGATTGCATTTTGCGTGTTTGTTCTACAAATTGTACGTATTGGTCGTACGAAGAAGTTTGAAAGTAAAGTTTTAAATCTCCACCTTCTTCGGGTTTAATACATTAATCATCATAGCTGGGCTCTTTCAATTATAATGTTATCGCATCAAGATCTGTTGTAACACTTGTATAAGATTGTGGGTAGAGCTTTAGATAGACGCTCATAAGTAAGTACCAGTAAAAGTTACCATAAAGATAACTCGTCATTGACTTGAAATAAAAGGTGAAGTTTTCGTGGAGGAAGGCACCGTTTCAGGGGCAGAGAGTACCTAACTAACTTATTGAAAAATAAGAATTATTTCTCTGGGACTAGTAGGTATTAGGTAGAGTGTGGAAGACTATTTGATAGTACACATAGGTAAGGAATTTCTCACATACAAAACGCTAGATAAACAGTTACCGTTCTGTTTCCATATTAACAAGTTCATTGACCATGTGCCAAATGATAAGTACCTACAGACTTACGGACGTTTTATTGTGTTAACTACGAATCAATTAACAATACATTTCATTCGACTAACAATGGTCTCGAAAACACTAATGGCATTTTTCATTTCATAAAAGGCTTAAATGGGTTTTTGTCTTATAAAACCCAGAGAAAATCCTTTATTGTCTATTAATGGGTATTTAAATTATTTCATCGATGTTTAATCAACCAATCATGCAGGATTGTTAATATTTTTTTTATTATTATAACGTATGTATGCGAGTGTCCTCAATTGAACAGTTCTTCAGAAACAGAGCTCATTACTGGGGACCTTATTCACCTCGTAGGAACACAACACAATAAATTCAATAAGGTGGAGGTCCGGCCCCACTCGGGCAGCTCCAAATTCGAACGGGAAACCTCGTTATGCCGTACCTATATTACATTTACTTTAAGTAAGTGTTGTTACTAAGCATACCTATATATATTTATACTGTGTAATCGATGTTATTAGTCTAATTTTGTCTAGATTTTATTTAGGAACAAAATCCTATGTTTTAAAGCAGGTAATAATATATCTCTGTGCCAAATTTCATTCTATTCCATTCAGCCGCTATGATGTGATTGAGGAACAAACATCCATCCATTCGCATTTATAATTTTACTAACTGAATGCAATATAGTATTCAGTTAATATCTGTTGTTTAATTGTGTGTTGATTAATTGAATTAATGTTTTACCTTGGAGTTAACGATATCCTTGGCCATTTTCACCGGCTGATCTTACAATTTGTAGGTACTTGAAGAAAGACCACACGAGTGACTGCTAATATAGAAATGGGCTATAAACTTACACAACGCGTCTTTTCTATGAGAGCCCACAATAAAATCCTTTATCTTTTTACTTAACACAATAATAATGTTTATCTATATTGCGAACAATGAAACACCGCGGAGTTCTATCTTATTTGACGAGTTATGTAGGTAAGTATTGTAAAATTGTCAATTACAGCTATTAACGTGGGTACAATAATTACGTTCGTTATGTACCGTACAATAAATTAATTCACTTTGCCGATAAACTGTATAGACGGATAAAGGTTGTTTGCGGTGAAGTCCAGAAGACATCACTGTCCGTGTTAGATAACGGCATCGTTTGACGCCTACTTCTTTGATATTTGGCAGGTTGCTGGTACACTTTTGGATCTCAACCAAATCTGCTACGGGTCGCTAAATGTTAACAAACAATGCAGTAACGACAATAATTATTTTGGAATTCAAAGCAGCTTTTAAATACCTCATTTGAAATGTTGTTTAACTAATGAGATTGAATTAATAAATGTAAATCGATACCGCATAGAGCTTCGCAAAGCAAATACAAGTGAGAATGAAAGGGTGTTATTGTAAAGATAAAGAGAGGCATGTTTTGCTAGCCTGGGCCTTTCCTTTGCTGGATAGAGGATGCGTGACGAGTTTTTCAAAATAGACATACTATACCAATGTGTCTGGAAGAAGAGGAGGTCAAGATCAAATTGATGGAACAAGCGAGATTGGTCGTGTCATTCGTTTCGATGAGCATATAAAGAGGAGGAGTACCCTCTCTGTCTACCACGTAAGAGAATGGGCGTTAGGTATACACATATACGCGTATGTTTTACCGACAATAGGCATTATTTTGTTGACCATAATCATCGTAATTGACTCATAAAAGCTGGTTGACGTGTGGTACTTGCGGTAGGTAATAAATCCAATAAATTAGTACCTTAACCATGGTACTGATAACAGTTTTGTTGATCGTACTAATAACACATTTATGTATAATCATCTGACCGCGGCACTGCGAGCCGACGGTCCACTCTTAATAAGACGCGTTATTGCTGTCATTAGTCAAGAGTGCGAAAGGGATGGACGTATAGAGGTCGCGTACATCAACTCTTTCGCACTCTTTAATAATACTGCCAAAGACATGACGTAGTAAAGCCCGTGACCTTTACTTTAATTAGCCGCCAAGTAATGAAAGTAAGAATATAATCAACAGGTCTAATTAATACTAGTCGATAGAATGGTGCATTGTAGTAAAGAAGCATGCGGTTCACTTGGTGGTAAGCAGTTACCACTGTTTGTGGTTGCTTGTAACACCACGACTAGACCCATGCGCTGCCTACCTAAGAATTACTACTCTGTTCTTTTTTATTTGCCCGTGTTTGTGCGTAGGGAGCCTAGATTGTGCGTTCGTCATGAGGTATGTATATAGTAACAACTATGTATGTAAGTACTGACCTACGTAGATGATATAGCCTTCAAATAATCTAAAGTCATCTAGCGACTGGCTGTTTTGACTTGTGACGTAGAGCATGAAAATTATAATATTGTCAGGCAACGTCGGCGGATAATATTGGTGGCAACATTAATTTAAAATGATCAATTTGGTAGTTTGATATCGAGGAAATAACACGCTTCCTAGTAAGAACTGGTTCCATCAGAGAAAAATAAACATACATTTTAGTGTAAATGCTAGTAGTTGAGATATATAATAAATAAAAACAATAATATATCCTCAGGCCTTCCTACAAGGGTCCCCGAAGGGGTATGCAGAGGAGAATAGTTAGGTACTAACGTGACAGATGGCAAGACCATCGCCGTTACTCAAGCATAACTATACATACGCCTATGAATTTCTTCTCAAACGTATGCTGGGTTCCTCTCGATGTTTTCCTTCGCCGTAAAGCTCGTGGTGTGACAAATTACTGTACTTCAGAAAAACTCATTAGTACAATCGGACTTGGTCGAACTTGCAATCTTTGTGCTGCAGGCAATTACTCGAACCACTCGGCCACCACGGCTTGAGATATAGGTATATGTGCATATATACCGCAAAAAAATGGGTCGGTCATTAAATCTGTACAAATGAATAAAATGAAATGTCTGTTTGTAATATTTAAATAACTAAACAGCTTTTTCCAAAATGTATATGGATGGATTTATACACGGTACAAATACCAAAATAATATTTTAATATTTTTTTGTTTGTCTGGCTGTTTGTTCCGGCTGGACCGGACCAGGAACAGGCAGAAAAAGGTTCTCGACGGCGCGTAATGATCCCTATATTTGGTACTTTTAATAAAGATTGCAAATGAGATAACGCCCTTCAGGTCAGGCCAAGCCATCTAACGTACCAAGGTGATCATTGATTGTGATAATACTTGAACTTTAGATATCACCACTACTGTTACGCGGAGAATACATAAACAACGACGTATTGTTTGTTCTTTACAATGGGCTCTTATCGAAGTATATATTTATTGTTAGTTATAAAACAAAAACTGTAAATTTTTATAGCCAAGAATAACAAACCTAATAAGCAATAATTTAGATGGGTATTTTTCCTACTTTAATCCGAGCTCCTAAAGCTATCTTGCCCCCCCCGCCTCGCTAACAAGTACTAAGACTTCTTAGGGAGAATATGAAAAGGGACAGATCACAACTGTGTCATCAGGGGAGTTACCATGTACCTACGTGTATTACCATGATATATACCTATATTTTTTTTAAATAGATATACATACCTAGATAATGTTTATTTCCTTCGCGAAATAGAATCCAATATGTAAGTATATATTGTTATTTTTTATTGGTATATGGACACGTGATTGAAAAAAATATAGAGATTTGTGCTGTAAGTAGGTATCTAAAGTACATATCATCATACCCGAGTCGCCGTAGAGGGCTATATATATATATATATATATATATATATATATATATATATATAAATATATATTCCTTTTTATTGCGGATTCTACATCCTGGATATTCTTTGAATGGAGAGAATCTTAATTGTATTTAAACAATTTCATACCTCTAACAAAGCAACACCCAGGATTCCTTGCTGTATAAAAAATGGTAACCAACATCGCGTTGGGCACAACATTTAGATAGATTGACTACGACATTCATACACATTACATTCATAAACAATTTTCCCGAGCAACTGTAAAATTTGTATTAAGTTTAAAGATAATTAACATAATGATATTTGTAGAATTATTCAGTACCTAAATCGAAATTAGTTCGATGTGTGTGATATAATCCTAAAATATATAAGTAGCGCCATCTATGTACAAATTCTGAAGCATTGAAGATCGACGCTCGCGCCCTCTGACTGTTAGTCTTAAAACTATCTATATAGGATGCGAGTGATATTACAAAGTAATGTAGCTAGAATTTAATAAGTATACATATAGAACCTGATAGTGTTTTGGAGCATATTAAAGAGATGGAGCTGCTACTTGTGCCAATAAAAATACATACATATTATTTTAATTATATAGTTAGGATCGTATGTCTTTGCAGTTACGTCACTAGCCATACCGTAGACTTAGATTTATGATTATTATATATACTTCTCATCAGAAAAATCTAAACACCTTGCAAGTTTATGTTTTGTAAGGATTATCAGAAAAATGTTTATATTTAGGAATATATTTCAAATGACGTTTAATAGTGAATAACACCTCATATTCCTTGATAACCATAATAAAAAAAAACTACTCCTCTACGTACGTAGTCCGAAGAACCACGATTAGAGTACTGTACTGAACATCTTGAGAAAGTAGACTTGAACGTTAGTAAGTTAAGCAATTAAATATATTGATAGACTGATAGACTAAAAGTAAAATATCAAATTACACAATATGATATCTTTAAAAGGAGTGATTTCATCCTTCAGCTGGAATGTTGTCAAAGCGTGGGAAGTACCAGTAGTGGGTCTGCAGTTAAATTAATTGGACGCTTTGCTCCGTGTAACGTGGATGAGATCTCGCATCGCCAGCCGACCTTGTTACATTGATATATAGCGTTATAAAATAAACTTTAGAAGTAAGGATCAACAAGGTTAACTGTATCATCTGTCGTGAAATTGTCGGAGGGGAGAAAAAAAAATCGAATGTTGGTAAAAATCTAACTAATATAACTCATGACTTCTGTATGTAAACAAACGCATTAATTAGTAACGTCAGTCGCATCAAATTACTTTGTTATTAAAAATATAATTTAAATATTCATAATGTAACTACATTGATTTCAAAGAAAAAAAATATTGAACGCAGAGTTCCCTCCCTTACTGTAGCAAGAAAGGGAGTAGGGAGCCAATTCTTTTTCAAGTTACAAAAGGCTGCAGATCTATTCTATTGCTAGATATTCATCTTATTGATTAGTGAGAACTATAATAAAATTCACACAGACCTTCCACTAGGTGCATCAAATAGGGCTCTTCACAGTTATTCAGGCTCGATTTCCACGAAAGAAAAGAATCGTACAAATACCAAATAATACAAGCACAAATTATATGAACTTTTAACAAATCTCAATCGGAATCAGTGACACCGAACAAGTGCGACAAAACGACAGGTAGGGCTGGAGGGGCATAATAACCGTAGCGCCCAACTGTAGCGTCCTCGCTCGTAGCGCGTGCGCGGGCGGATGCGCGCGCTCAGTCCTTGTGTAGCTGTAGCTGCGTACGCGCACCAAACGGGACCAGCGCGATCTAAGCTCATCGTTATGACGATTACTACGTACATTGTGCGCTCGTCTGTCAACAGTACAATCTACTGACAATAGTGTACCTGAGAGAACTCTTAAATTTTACCTAAGACTGATTAGAAATAATGTCGCGATAAGTAAATAATGTAGAATGTGGACATGGGTGCATGTGTCGTGTGAAGGTGAGCTGCAGTGGGCCCGGCGACGAGGCTGGCCGGTGGGCACAATGAGCGCGCTGAATTGGCACAAATGGCTAGTGTTGTCGCTGCTCGGATTGGCTTTGTCCGCTCGCTCAATTGGCTGCGATTACAGTTCCATCACCGAGAAATTTGGAGCGGAAGCCGTGCTCCGATGCAATGAAAAATGCCCATTTAAGGTTCGCCTCCCTTTAAACCATATAAAAATAATATGTATTGAATTCACGCATTTGTATAATAATTCCAATAGTTTCTTCACACCTGACCTTTTTAAATTATTTTCCCCGAAATTATAGGTAAGTTATAAGCAGCCTCTTTTCGCCGCAATCGTGAAGGCGACGAAAGGTTCACGAGTATATAATTTTATAAACGTTGACATACATATCACGCCGAGACGTTAATATTTCGGGTATTGTTTTCAAAGTATCTAGTGTATTATTTTTTTCTTTTGAGTATAAATTTTAAAAGAATTAATTTTACAAAGCTAATAAAATTTGTAGTAGATATATATGATAGTTCGTATCTAAGGAAAAAATCTAAAATATTGTAATTAAATATTTCATTCGTCTGGTCCAGTAATCGTTTTATATCAGTGTTGTTGATAAATCTGCTCATGAATGGTTTTACGTTACTAATACGTGGTAACTCGGACTGATATGACAATAATTGAGCAAAATAATTTAATAGGACAGAAGTATTTTAATATAAAGTATAACATATAAATTTTTTTTTAGAAAGAAAGTACAAAATATATAAGTCTTTTTCGGAAAGAACGTCATATTCTTGCGTTATTGTTTATTTGCAGCCCGCAGGTTCAACGCACAACTAAGCAATTGTGGGCAATTAGCGCCGGCAGTAATCGACGCAGCATTGCTAAATATAGATTAGTCTTACTAACGCGCTTAATTAGTACACAATAATATGATTAGGATTATAAATAATAATACACAAAGATGTAACAATACCCATTATTCGCCATAGATGTTAAGGTGCCAATGTGATAGATGGTGAGGCTGTTGCCGTTTTTCAAGCACATACCTACGGCTTATTTATTTCAGTCTTCCTAAACGTATTCGTAAACGTCGGTTTCCTCACGATGTTTAACTTCAACGTACAGCTCGAGGTGTTATCGAGTTGGTGCTGTGCTTAATTATGTACAGAAAAAAAAACATTTGGACGGACCACCGAGCTTAGTGACTTCTTAAACACTACTAACACGGATCATATATTTTATTAACGTTCAAATAGCAATTCATGTTATTTGTACATTGTCAATGAATTTATTTAAGTGTGTAAAAAGCGCTGGTATCTCATCTAGTCCCACGTATCCTAAAACCAAACCGCAGGTATCGAATTACCCGATGGAAGCCTTTTTGGTGCGCCTGCACAGGTTCCGGTCACACGCAAAAAAATAAAACAGAACTGTTATTATGAAAAGTTTAACCTTATTAAACGACCTTGATGCAAGATTCACGAGGGAAGCCAGAAAAAATTGAACCATAAAAGTTTCGCCATCCTTAGTTTTGTTCAATGTTAGCGCATGTTCGATCAATATGTTTAAGATAGTAGGTACATTTAAGCTTTCATGGAAATGAGACTTGTATCAAAGAAGTACAAGACTTCACATCCACGGTACAGCTGCGGCTATGCAGGATGCTTCGGAAAATGGGATAGTTAATCCTGTGATTGAGTCATGTGAGATAATGAAGCGTGTAAAATATAAAATAAATTACATTCTATGCTGACAACTATATGACCTTATTTTTGAACAAAAATTGATGTAGCAATAACGTTATACATGTAGTACTTTTTTATCTCATTAATAGTTTTTGAAATATACCCTTAAAACCGTGTTTCGAAGTTAGAATTACTCACTTATATTGCGTCGTCATGAGGATATATTAACAGGACCCTACAACTTCTAGAAACAACTATCTATTTTCTAGGATATCTTGTTTATTTGTTTCCTAGAACATCACAAGGCAGAACCCGTCTAGCTTGGAACACGTTCAACATTTATGCTAGCGCAGGCACTTTTAGTATCGTTTATGAAAACGGCTTATTATGAGGCGAATCGTCTACTAACCGGCCTACGACGAACTGATAATTTTTTTTTAAACATCCTATGACTTTGACTGTAATCAACGTCCTCCAGTTTTATTTATAATAATTCTAATTACGGTTGTAATAAACCTGCTATGAGCATGTTAAGCCCATTGATGGACATGGTTGACTGCGTCTACGCAGAGCATGACCGCTTCGATGCGCGCGCCGGAAGTCATCTCCATGACCAGGAGACCCTTGTCACAGTCCGTCTAGTTATTGAGATTATTATTACAATATATGTATGTATTACTATACTAGAGCATGTTAAGGGATGAGGTTATGTGTTTAACTTCATATAGGATAATTGTCGTTAATATTTTCTTCTGAAACAACGTCAAAAAGTTCTCGGTAGCTCGAGTAACGCTCTGTTTAATATTAAAAACCAGTTTCTCTATCCCTGAAAATTCGTATTAGCCTTTCCTACTATTTTTTTTTCAGATATTTGTTCTGAATACGACAGCCTACCATTTTGAATTTTATTTTGCATACGTCTAAAGCTATTTCGATTTAAAGTTATAAAATAACAAAACGATATTCTAAAGGGTCAAGCCACGCCCATTTCAGTAGTAAACCCACAAGACCGTATGGTCTTAACTTTATTTATATTCATATTTACTGTTATTTTCTCAATTGAAAATAACAATATCGGCTTTACCCACACATAACACTAATTATTAGTGCCGAAATTTAAAGCCATTTCCAAGTTTAGGTTAGGTAAAGTAATTATTTAAAGAAATGACATCCTTCGTTTGTTTTTCAGAATCGAACCGATGATGGGCATTTCGATGTGAGCTGCGGGTCCGACTGCAGCGTGGAGCAGGTGAGTTCGTAGCAAGTTAAGTAAAAAAATCCTTTGTACCTATATACATGTACAACTAGCTATGTCCCACGGATTCACACGCGTAAAATTGTTTTACATGATAGACTTTTTTCTAGAATAAAATATATACCCTATGCATTAATGCAGCTAAGAATCTATCTCGGTGCCAAATTTTGTTAAGTTGTTTTTACGTTAAAAGGCAAAATTCACATTTATAATATTAGTAGTATTCCATTATATGTAAAACATTGACTATGATCATTCCGCCTATGAAATGCTTATTAACAATCAGATACTAAAAGGTTATATGAATTTCAAGTATTCATGAACTTAACTTTGTCAAATAAAATCAGGGCCATTCAGGGCTGCGAAAGTCATAAAATATTTGGGCCGATAAGCAGCTCGTTATAGTATTTTATTCTAACAAAACCTATTGAGCAATAAGAAATTTACGGACTTTGAAACGGAAACTGCGCATATATTTTATTATGGATGCTTGGTGGAGTTACTAGTAAAAAAACCCATTTAACTACACTTGCTGACTAGCTAACTAGCTCGACCCTCAGCCACCCAGGAATGGTCATTTATGGCTTTCTAAACGCGATATAATTTAATTAGTAAATAATTTTATGCCATTCACATATAAGGCGAACAGAATCGCAATATTTCGTCTGATCCGACTATCCAGCTATTCGTATGACATGTTTTATGTACAGTAAAAAAAATGCTAAATGCTTAAAAATTTGCTTGCTAGAAACTTTTGCCATGCATTGCTTTAAATATAATTAAAGAAGGAGAGAACGTAAGATTAACTTATATCTATAATATATATAAAATATGTCATATAAGAGAAGTGCTGTACACTTATGCCTATTCCATGAGAGACTCTGCACAGTATATAATATATATAGCACCACGCCGAGTCCCTAACGGGGTAGACAGAGAGTATAGAGCGCCAGTTCCCTCTAGACTTACATACCTCTTTCGCTTCATCCACATTCATAGTCATATGTATATTTTAATTAAATTAAATAGGTACTATTGTATACATGTCTGCACGTTATATATATACCTACCTATAAACACTTGTTATTGTGAGCCGTTTAGGGGTGAACATAACGGTTACTATACAAAAATCATAAATAATAAGTTTATAGTTACTTGCAGATAAATAAATCACATCATTGAACTGTGACCTTGCAGATATAAGGTATTTAATGAATTCACAACAGATAATTTGCACATTAAGATAATGATTGATAATATGTAGGTAGGGTATAACAAAACACGAGGCTGATTTTATAGTAACATATATGTAAAGTTATATATATTTCAATTTGTTTGTACATTATTATTCATTAGGTACAGCAATTATTATGAAGCTCTTTGACTTTGCACTTAACCAAACGCGATAGAATATGGTACCTACATTAATCACAATTAATGTGAAATAATGAAGGAACCACGACAAAAACCTATAATAAAGTAAAACAAAAAAAAAATGTTTTACCTAGTGTAAAAGGGCGATCCTAACATCTATCGCCTTAACACTACTGAAATATTTTACTCACGCTTTTTGATAAATAACTAAAACCTCATAACAATACTCTTGTCGATTTCAAACTAACTGTGTGAGCCATTTTCAAACAACTACTTACAGAGGCGTTACCATGACGTGCTGTGGCCATGAAAGAGGTTTATATGACGGCTGTAAATTGGGGCCTTTCGTACTCTTGTCAAGAGTCTCTTGAATACTAATGACAATAATCTGTCACCAAATAATTACGCGGACAGAATCGCGGTATAAAACTGTGAAGGCATAACCGTACAATGTTGCCAATCTTTATGGTACGACATATCAGTTGTCATACTCAAAACAAAACAGATCAACTAAGAACCTATAGTTACGCTGGCAGAACAAATTTAAGCGACCGTGTTGCGAATAAAGTTAACTTAACGCCAGGTCCTTTTGTTCTAATCTGTTGTGTTTTAAACAGCAAGGTAACCTAGTTAACATATGTATTTAAATGCTCATTTTGTCATTCCAAACGTGCAAAGACGTGCATGGCTCCTTGCAAATTTTATTTTAAACATTACAACAATATGTTTTTTATTTGCAGAAGTTCTTATTTGAAGTATAA
Source organism: Drepana arcuata (assembly GCA_016069955.1). Classification (NCBI taxonomy): domain Eukaryota; kingdom Metazoa; phylum Arthropoda; class Insecta; order Lepidoptera; family Drepanidae; genus Drepana; species Drepana arcuata. The sequence continues at coordinate 106,290 of JACCPG010000550.1, forward strand.
CCTCAAAGGTAGTTAAAGCATACGAACTGCCTCGTAAGCTGTTACGTTAGTCTGTGATGCCTTAATACCGTATTTTATGTATATTTGTTATTTTTACCCAAAGGTATTTTTACCCGCAAGAGGTTATGAGTCTCACCGGCAAATCAATTGGGTTACCGTTCGATGAAATATGGCAACGTGGGAACTAATTCGAAATTTGTTTTAACTGCTTGAATAAGCCTCACAATATATCCATCATTCAGGTTTACAAAAGCTGACACAAAACGAAATATTCCCGCCAAACTCTGACAGTTACAACTGGTTTATGTCAAAATTTATCAGTTACGTCCAATTTACGCCCCTGCGCAAAAAAGCTCAAGTGGCGAGACGGGGGCGTTGTGGTGGCTTGCACCCTCGCACTACTACACAAGTCATAATGTGAAGTCAATTGACTTGCTTGACTTGCTTTCATTATTATTATTTGTTTTCATCATTATTTAAATTCACCTTAACAACAACGATTTACAAAGGAAATAAGCATAATACGTCTATTGTCAGTATATACCTGAGTATGTATTACATTTATTCATTTCATAGGCTCAATAAAAGTTTTTAAGAGAAGAGGTTCATTAATGTGGTAAGTGATAGAAAAGAGGGATGTTAGTGCAGAGTGCTTGCCCTCTACTCTGACTCCCGTGAGGGACTTCGCGTGATGATAATATGTACATACATGTAAGTAAAAAAAGCTTTTGAGTAATATTCCATGCCAACGACCTATCGAATGCACCTACATACCTAAGTAATATATCGGCAATTCATTGTAATTTGATACAAAAGCACTTTCATTATATTGGTATTCAAATATTCACACTACATGTTCTAAAAAAAACAAATGACTGCTAGTTTTCCCATTAAAACATTGAACCGAAGAGTAGCTTAGTTGAAACTATGTAGAAGTATAAATTAGACTATTTATGCTATTAAACACACCACAGCCGAAAGTGTACAGTTCACAGGAAGAAAGCCAGTTGTTGATATTGAACTGGAGAGTTGGGTTAAGATCAGTCATCGTGGTGCAAAGGTGTGTCAAACAGGACGCATTGCATGCAGTGTCTGCGCACGGAGCTTGTTTACATAAAGTTCACCAGAAAATGTTAACAGCGTTATGACTACTTAACACTTTGTACTCATCTAATTAACTACAGAAATATTTGGATTAACGTTCTCGGAAATTCGTTTCCGATCTTGTATACGCCTTTATAATTATCATAGGTTACTTCTATCACTATCCCAAAGGTCTGTAAACCGGACTTAAAATTATTATAGGTTATTTTGAGGCTGTTTAATCGATACCGAATTCAACTTATTAAGAGTCCTGTTTTCAAAAAAAATTACGACCGAAGTCCCCGAAATAAGACCAGCATTTTGAGTACTAGCAACACATTTAAGCTGTTTATAGAATCCAGTAGTTTTAGTATGGTGTGGTCATCCACCATGGGTGCCCCGGCATGGCTCAGGGGCTGGGTCGCGTGGGACTCGACGCCGGATGGACGCAGGAAGGAAGCTGCTAGTTGCCAACTCCCCTCGGATCTATTTTAGAGTTCATTCATTGCGCTCTATACTCTTATGGTGTTCAATAAAGAGTTGTCTGATGATTAGGACAAAATATATACACACATAATACATATAGTGGCAGAACTGTTGCGATACAGTAAAAAACAGAATTCACACTTCCAAAAAGGCGTATCGAATCAAATTAGAAGCAAGTAAATGTGTAGTGTGTATGTATTATAATATGGTAATGTGTATAAAATGTACCCCACAATAAGTGCACTGACGTAGAACCTATAATGTGGAGGAATTCCATGCCGCGCTTCACTGCACCGTCCCGTGGTCGGAAGTAGACAATCCGCCTATCGGAAGCTGAAGTTAATAGCCTAAACAACGTGAGAAATAATTATATTTTATACTACGAAATAGCTTACATTGTACACCCTAAATTACATTATAAATCCGTAAGTGTTTGTTACGCTTTCATGTCTGATCATTATCGTGAGAATTTGCAAACGCATTGCAAGGGAACAAAAACATAGAGTAGGTACTATCAGCCTTGCATTCAGACAATAATTTTGTTCCGAGGTGTATAAAAATATCGACCAATAACCTTTATTAATTAATTGCCAAAACCAAAACGCGAGCAAAGCCGCGAGCAATTACAGTTTGATAATAGATTAGAGATAATAGTTGTAGCGCGCATAAAATGTAAATTTTTCTTGTACTTGCTGAAATAACTATACATCTGTGTTCGTATGAATATGCATTACCTTAACCGTGGGAAATTCATACTTTTGAACGAATTAATTTAAATAATTTATTCAGAAAACGCAGTAGAGCAAAAATAACAAAATTATACAAATAATAATGATCCATATATGGTAAGTGGAACAGAAACGGTCAATGGGATCACGTCAGGTGCATTTATAAATTTAAATTGATTTACATATTTTTTAAATTTAACAAAAATGAATTTATTGAAAAAAAAGCCGTGGTGGCATAGTGGTTTGAGCCTGCGTGGTGGCAGTTGCCTGCGACACAAAGATCGCAAGCTCGAATCCCGACTGTACCAATGAGGTTTTCTGAACTTAAGTACAGTGGTTAGTCACACCACGAGCTTTTGCGGTGAAGGAAAACATTGAGAGGAAACCTGCATACGTCTGAGAAGCAATTCAAAGGCGTATGTATAGTCGTGCTTGAGTAACGGCGATGGACTCGCCATCTGTCACGTTGGCACCTACATATATCTCTGGCGGAAAGTGGGTGTGTGGGTGCTACCTATACACCTCTGCCTACCCCTTCAGGGACCCTTATGGGAAGGCGTGAAAATCAAACAACCGTGCTAAAATACTCGCAGAGTATGTAAGTCATGAGCGAAGGCAATATTAAGGTAAAGATCCCGGTCTTCCCTACCTACATATATTTTTCTTATTCTAATTAAGGAATAAATACTTTACTGCTTGATATTTAAGTCCATATTTGGTTTATACTTAAAAAGCACTTAGATAGTAGTATATCTGAATGTTGGATTGCGTCGAACTTTCACACGAGAACTCTCCAATGAAGCGCAGACCGACAGTAGATGCATGTCGTGTAAGCACCAATTATAAAACTAATTGAAATATGCGCGATATGGACAAGACTCAGCCCTTCAATGAACTAATCAACGCTGATTATGTTTGTTCATTGTTGATTATGTATTGAGATAATATCTGCTAGTAGGTACATACATGTCTTTGTACTAGAGACCATTGCGAATGCACTAGCACATCAATGGCAATTTACGAAAAGGAAGTGCCATTAATTATGTATTTTAGTCCACGCAAAGCTAATTTTAGCGTGAGTTATTCACGTGTTTAATTTCATTGCTTCTATTTCGTTGTATGTGACCTTTCTAAGCATTCATTTCTTGGAGCGTATCTTGTTAATTAACGGTCATCCAGACGGCAGTGTATACCGGACTTGCAACACCATGTTGAATATTATACAGCGTACTGATATGTTAGCATTATAACTTTGCATATACATATTTCATATTATCTTCGAACCTTCCCAGATCCCTCAACATTAAACATATGCAAGTTTCCTCACTGCGCTCTCCTTCAACGTAGATCACGTAATCACTGTACTCAACTTAAGGACTTTATTAAACAAGAACTTTACTCCTATGTAGTAAAACCCAAAATAGACATTAGAAATAGGCAAGTAGTGAATTTAAAAATGCTTTCGTAAATAATCTTGCCAATATAATAAAACACTGTGAAGACAATGAGAAAGACAAATCATATAGAGACGTAAACCATAGAGAATAACTGCACTTAACTGCGCCGCCCGCTAATTCCTATTTCCTCATTAGGTTGAACGTTCCCGGTGGCGTTGCTGCACCCGCTCAGAATATCCCCCCACCCCTGGCCCATTATCCCCCTATTACTACTGTGCTTGGGCTCGCCTCCATTCTGATACGCTGTTGAGCGAAATTGCCGAGTGCACTCAGCCACTGCAAAGTGTTGTGATTTATTGTCCATTTATAGGACCCTCTAGAGCAATGTTAAAAGAGTAAAAATGTTATTGTCGTCAGGATGTTTGTAATAATGAATTGTCGAGCTTTATAACTTCGTCATAGGTTTTTGAATGTATTGTATAACGTTTTAAGCACATATAGATATCAGAGAATGCTAGACCCGCGCCAATTCTCTTTAGACCTCTCTCGCTTCAACTGCATTCATCAGTCTCTTAATGCGCATGCTCGTGGTTTCAAACATGTTTTAAGCACACAACTATTTTGTCTGATCTTACAAAAAGTAGGAGCAACCGTCAGTGACTAGTTGGAAACACATTGGCAGAAAAAGGCCAGCTGAGAAGTACTCCACTCCACATAGAGCGGAGAGCCCTCGAGTACGAGAGGCAAACAGAGCGGGAAGCGCGCCGGTGGGCCCCAATTTGCCCCAGCATTATCCAATTGCCAGAATCAAGTGGTTGGCGTGGGCCAGCGCGTGACCTGCTCACATATTTTGGATCAACTTCGCAATTCTTCGTTCCTTACAACGTGTTCTAATTTATCGTACGTCTTTTTCGACTTGTAACGTACCTGAGTTACATAACGTTTATTGGACAACATTATCCACTTCCTCCACCATGGAGCCAATTAACGTTTAGAAACAAGTGTACGATCCGTGAAACAGTACTTAAGCATTACTTAGACCAATTTAGTTAATGAACTCCGTTCTATCATGCAATCTAGCAAATATATCTGACACCTTTTGCGAGTACTATGACAAACATTTGGTCCTATATGACGATTGTCTCTCAATGAAGTCGATAAAACAATATTTGTTAGGTCATACCAATACGTACATCATTAATTCCAACTTTGTTGTTGTCGCCACCAGCTACAACTTACGACCTCAGAGCAAAGATGAATTGAAATCAGACATACTGATAGAACGCTAGTAATCTCTTACGAACGACATCTAGCAATCGCGTGTTAAATTTGAAATTAGAGCAGTTGAGGCATAGTTCTCAAGTAAATATGGGATACGATATCGTAGAGTTTATCTCGGGTCAGGTCAGTCGCGTACTGAATTAGAAAAACAGCAATAACGCAAGTGGGTATTTCATTGGTGCCCCTTGACAAATCATTGCGTCCGACAACATGGATAAATAATAACAAATGAGGGAGTTATTTTTCAGGCGCAAATTTACATCTATTGAACCTTTAATATTAGGTTAAGTTTTGCATTGATTTCATTCTTATATGAATTAAGCATGCATAAAATAAAGGTCTGTACCTATATAATGCAATTAACAAGTAAATTATTCGTGAACGCTTTCGCTGCCACTGCGTCCGGTGTGCGCCTGCGCTCCCAATTGGACTTCCGAGAGCGTTTCCGAAATCGCTCCAACGACCCAACGCGACCATTTTAATGACTAAAGGGAGCTATTGTTTTGTTATTATTACGGCACGAGACAGGATGCTGGCTAATTAGCCCTCAATTTACTTAGAAGCTTTGGTAAATTGCTTTATTTAACGTGGCTTTACTATATTTGACATGTGTAGATATTTGTGTTACGATGTCCATCATAAAACTTCTGTCAGTAGGTATTACTATTTTAAATGATCCATAGAAATTAGTTGATAAGACAAAATTCGACCTAATAAATATCAATAAGTTTCTATGCCACCATACTTATTATTCAAAACGAATGCATCCGACAAGTCCAGACAATCATAAATTGAATGTTGAGGGTGCTCCTGGGCGTGGTGTTGTGACAGGCATGGCGGAAGAGTCGCGTTAGCAAGGGCATCTGATATGGACGTCACAATAAATTACCACCAGCCTTCTCAGTAAAGCATTAACCCTACTACTCAATATGTGAGTGAATAAAAAAAATTAAAGTTGTATGTCATAATTTGTAAGTAATGTAATGTAAAAAGTGTAAAATGTGACTATCCTAATATAGTATAAAACAAAATCGCTTCCCGTCCTCAGTACGCTTGGTTCCTTAAACTTAGCAACTGTTTTAATACGGTTTTCATCAGTAGATAGAGCGATTAAAGAAGAAGTTTTTATATATAGTCGAGTTTAATATTGTACTACACAAGGGAGCAGAGCAGTTATCCTATCCGTGTATTTATACAAAAACAATCGCCGTTCCTTAGTCTTGAAAAACTCGAGTATGGCACGACCAATTCTGATAAAATGTATTGTGTATTTTTAATGCATTAGATTTTCAATTGACCAGATAGGTGGCAATACGATCTGTGCTCGATTTTTAATTTTGCGCCCAAATGAAGCTGAGCTATGATAGCTATGAGCTATGAGCTGATGATAGCTAGTGCATATGTAGGGTATATAAATTTAACGCGAGTGAAACCGCAGAGTAGCTCTAGTATTCTATATACCAAGAGCAACGATCGTCGCGATTCGATGACAAACGTAAAGCTTAGCAAATAGAAGAGACCTTATTAGTGCGCTGTAGGCGGTGTTCGTGTTCTTCAGTGGAGACCTCGACTAGGCAAATGTAGTGTAGGACGCCCTCCGACCAGGTGGGATGACGATTTGCGAAGGACTGCTGGCAGATGCTGGATGCGGCAAGCTGAAGACAGGGCGCCTTGGCGCTCATTAGGGGAGGCCTATGTCCAGCAGTGGACTAGAGTGGGCTGATGATGATGATGATGATGATGATGATGATGATGAGGCGGTAGATAGGAGACTGATATCCTGCCTCAGTCCTCACAGAGGAGGGAATCCATCGTGGATTTTCCAAGTAAAAAAAAAAACCGGGATGGATGATCCTAGGAAATGAATCAGTATAACGATCAAGTGTCCTATTTACGCGATGGAAGAGCGCGGCGCGGCAGGGCGCGACCTGCAATTACAGAGCCGAAACAAACGACACAGATCGCGCGCACACTCATCTCCATCCGCTTTAATTGTTCCGCGCATTGCTCATCACACTGAATGGTGTCTGTCTGACACCAATGCTATCCTCACTAACGTTTTATATGTATTAGCTGCATTAGGATCGCTACTATTATTACCGGAATGCAAATCTTTTTTTATTCAATGTTGGCGAAACCGTCCTGTGCTCCAGTGGTGGCTAAACGGGAGAGCATTAATATCTTATCAGTCTATGAGGATCTGATTAGCTTTAGATTCGCTTGGTATCAATTATATTACATCAATTGTAAAGTAAACTGTTGTACTGTCTAAATACCAAGGACGGCGATCTCAATACACCTTATTGTTACGTGTGACTCTGAAGCCTATCAATTAGGTCATCGTAGAAAAGGTGTTAAAATTTCTGGTTGTCCCGTTCTCTATACATACATATTCTGATGAATAGTTGGGTGGCAAAAACGCGGAAGCGTAACCAACAAATTCAGTTTACGTATTAGTAATTCTATGGATTTCGTTTAGTTAGACTACTTGAAGTAGGTACTATACAAAGAAAATGATTGTACTCTACTATCATATTGGAAAACAGATCTTCCTTTAACACCAGTTTATTTTCTTTCTGCTCCTTCCTCTTTCTCTCCTCTTCCTCTCACACAGCACTCTTTGGCATTTATAATTTTGGCGCCCCTTATTGGTGTCTCATTGGTAATTTCAGTACTTTAAAGATAAAAGCCAAGTTTAGTCCAGATATCAATAATTGTTGGCAGTAAAATACGCAAATATCTTAGTTGGGAAGTATTAATCAAATTTATATTAAATAATTCAAAAACTAATTATTCAACAGATTACTTGCTGACAGATGATAACTTCATTATTAGGGCGAAGGACACCCACCGAGAATGTAATTGAATTTATCTATTACTCCAACACGCTATGTTAATTGTGTCTAGCTGTCACGATATTTTGTCACATTTTGTCTCAATTACCACCGGGGTAATTAAAATGAGTAAGTATAAATATAAACGCGATCTCGCAGTTGTAAGTGAGAACCATCGTGAATCTGAAGAAGTTTCTCACATTCTAGTAAGGGGTGTCTTGAACACGGTGTCCCACCTGCGCCTTCCGGCCAGTTATGTCACGATCTGTGGAAGACGTCGGCCGACCGTAAAAATCCGTTACAACGATTATGCTATCACAAAAAATATTGCTATAACGACGCTCTACGAAATGTATGTTTAAACCAATTAAAAAGGTAGCCCATATGCATTGGCTACCTAAGGGATATTTAAAACTTTTTACTAACTACGAATAACATATTTTTATGCATTTTACGACCCAAAAATCACAATGCTTCGTTATGTATAGTTTATAGATCTTCCTATTACTCTGATTATTCATAATTCTACTTCAATGGGCGCACCAAGACCAGATGTTATAAGAATCTCTGAAGCCATTTATTACAAGCACAAATCCTATTGTTTACATTATCAGAGAGGCATATGCATGCATTAGTCGTAATGTTAGGCGAAATATGTTCTTGCGAAACCGTACCGACATGCAAGTAGCTTTGAGTTATAGTCAAGTTAGTACTTTACGCTCTTATAACATTTGTGTAGTTAGTAAGGCTACTATTATAACGGGAAATTAAAACAAATAACGTGAATAATTTGACTGACCAACGGCTAATTGGATTAGAACCCGCACCATTAGACGTTAATTGGAGAACTAGAGGTTCTGAAACGTTTTGATATCTGACACGAACCGAAGCAATTCATTTGGCCTTAAAAAATACCCTTATTTATATCCAATATTTTTAAATACATCATTACAAGAATTATATGTTTGAAAATCATTTTTACAGTGCACTCTGGGATGCAGTCTTTGGCAAAAGGGTTTAGAATATACCTGCCAAAATGTTTGTGTAAGTGTTATTAACATTTATTATTTTATAACAATAAAATAATCACACAGCATTCAGGTGTGATGAAAGGTTTTTCACATTTCAGAACGTCACAACGGAAACAGTGTTTTCTCGAGAGCTGTACTGTGTCATGGGATGCAATGAAGCTTTGAATACCTACTTCCAAAAGTTAAGAGGTTGGTTAATTTTAAACCTACACCTATACATATATTAATGCTATATAAACTTATATCGGAGATCTTCATAATTTGAAACACTGTTTCCAGAGCTGATCGGAACCCCATCTGCACCAGCGCTAGTGGCCGACAGTTTAACAGCCACGTCATTATCTTTGGTCTGGGAAGCACCAAATCTGGGCAACATTAGTTATCTAGTGCAATGGCGCTACGAAGAGCTGCCAGGCACATGGCAATATTATTCCAATTCTAGTCATTCTGATCGATCGATAATACATGTCGAAAATCTGCGACCGTACTCAAAATATCGGGTAATTCAATTGATTATGGGTATACTTCATAATTTTTAAAGTTCGTAATTCAACTTTGTAGGTATCATGTTTGAATTTTGTCCAACAGTTTCGGGTGGCAATTTTCCTCTCTAGTCGTGGAGGTGCAAGCGAGCCGGTATATTCCGCTCCTTCTGTTGTGATATCGACGCTGGAAAGTGGAAAACCGAGCTCACCACCGACGGCACTTCGAGCTGCTGCCCCAGACCCGAGCCGCGTGGCTATCTCCTGGGAACCAGGCCCATTCCCTAACGGACCATTGATTTCATACGTCCTACGACTTGCTGATGCTCAGCCAAATACCAACGATGCTTTGGAGGTAATGTAATATTACAAACAAACATTTTATTAAATAGCTCCTCGACCACTCGGATATCATGAGAAATCTGTCTCAAGTGCGATTAACCGTAATTGGTCCAATGTGTACCACCAGGATATGCCAGCTTCAAACAACTCGTTATTCTACATGTTCCAAAACTTGGCACCAGCTCGGGAATATGAAGTGTCGGTCGCAATGCGTAACGCTGTAGGAGAAGGACCAAAAGCCTTTGTAACAGTCTCTACTCCTCCTTTACCCACATGTAAGTTATGCAAAATATTCTATTATATCTTCATAGGACCTTCATAGGTCCTTCAGGGAAGCCTGAAGGACCCCTCAAAAGGACAGCTAGTTTACACACCCGTTGAATGTTATTAAGTTGCACATGGTGAGTATGTCTTCGTCCCTCTAGTACCTATCTACAACTTTACAGTAGTTTTTGAAGTTAGCAAAGGCACACCGAATATCAATGGAGAACAGCGAATACCGCTCCGGGTTAAACTACAAATTAATATAATCAAATTTCAGCTGTTCCTAGTCAACAACCTGTTCTTATACTGGGTGGCGAACAAAACATTTTAGCAGCTCTTGCCAACGACATGCTTTCTGATCCAATGGAATTGTATACCACCGAGCACATAATTACAGGTAAACTAACCGGATAAAACTATTGCATCACGGATTGTATTATATTGACCCATTTTACATTAATACTTAATTGTTTTTCAGGAGTTGGAATTGATATATCTAGCGACTCACTTTTTGTATCAGTTTCCAATGGTTATGTTTATCGTAATTCGCTGTCGAAAAAAAGTGTATCTGAGCCAATACTGACACAAAAAAGCTTCTCTTACAAACCCCAAGACCTTTCCGTAGACTGGTTAAATAGACATTTGTATGTTTTGGGCGAAGCTTACTCAAAAGACGAAGCATATTCACCTAACGTTACACTTAATTCTAGTTGGAAAATAATAAGAAGTGACTTCAACGGAAACAATCAAGTTGTAGCTTATTCGGAATTTAAATCACGTCCGATACATTTCGAAGTGGATGCATATAACGGGTAAGATACAGGAGTTGTCGAACGTAGAAACATGATCCTTGATTATCATAGAGAAGATCTTTATGCATCATTGTATTATTGCAGATATTTGTTTTGGGCCCTACGAGGAGTGGAACGCGGCGGCTTGTATAGACTCGACTTGGCTAACATATCAAATGGTGTCCCGCACAAGTCTTCACCAGAATGCATAGTCCGTGACCCGTATCTCGGAGCATTCACAGTAGATCATGCAGACTTTAGAATTCTAGTCACACATATGAGAAGGAATACGGTGCTGTCCGTATCTTTAGATGGGTATGCACTTGATAACCTATGGCCAGAAATATAATCTTAATGTCGCTTCAGTGACTGAGAGTCACTTGCAATTAAATTTCTTGATTATAAATGGTGTTTTAATAATCGTTTACAGCCGTGAAGTAACAGATTTCCGGAGTAACACACAAACTCCGATGTTTCTATCCGCTCGGTCCATAGCCTACGCGAATGGGCTGTTCTATTGGACTAACGGGAAAGAAATGTTGACAGAAGAATATCATGCTCAAAGTGACAGCTACTTCCACAATGAATATCCACTTGCCTATAACACTAAGTTGTCAGAGACGAGGCAAGTGTTGGTGGCATTGAGGAGCTGCCAGCCTATTCCAGTTCCTGTTAACCCTCCCTTGCGGGTCCAAGGTGTGATGGGGATTAATCGTGCCAAAGTATCATGGGCGCCACCGCATCTTTTGGGATACCAAGGTAGTGGTGCTTGGCAACAATGGACTTTTCATCTGCAGCTGACACAAATCCAGACCGGAAAAATAACAGACATGTATGTAGTGAAACTTTGAAGTAATTATATTTTCAGCTGGTGTATATTTTTCGTTTTACATGTTCTAACTCTTCATTTCAGAACAAATATAACTGATTCCATTTACGTAGTGGAAAATCTCAAACAGGATGCAGAGTACGTTATTAAAGTGGCTGCTGTAACTGCTTCCGGCTCAGGTAAATATAAACTATTTACCTGATTACATTATCATTTCAAATTGTATAACTATCTAGGTGATTCCCGACGATAATGAAAATAAATCTAACGATATAAAAAAGAAACATATTTAAATCGTTCGAGCAATTCTCGAGATTTTAAAATGAGATTTTATCTGTTTTGTAGGTCCTTGGTCATCCGAATTTGTGGGTAAAACATTAGCATCTTCGCCAACGACTTTGCACAGTACTTTGCTTTGGTCAGGGCCTGATGGTCTCCTACAAACTGACTTGACTGGTGAAAACCTACAAACTTTAATACACCGGTGAGTCTGAGCTTTATAAGAATACATTTTAAATTCAAAGTTACGATGATATAATAATTCTTTAAATATATTCCCCAGGTCTCGTCTTACAAACATCCACATCACCGATATTTCCTGGTACCGTGATAAATTGTATTTGGTAACGAACGCTTCGACTGTTATATGGTATAATACCACTTCCAACAAAGACGGACTTATGCTTAACATGGAGAACGTCGGGAGTTTGGCTGTAGATTGGGTGGGAAAGAAAATCTATTGGTCGAACCCAAAACAACAACTGGTAAATTCACAAAACAATCTAAATCACCCATTTACTTTATCCTATGTTACAATTTGCACACTTTCTGTTAAAGATAACCAGAGGAAATTTCGACGGAAGCAATAGAGAACCTGTACCAATTGTGACAGTAGCCAAAGAGCTAACAATTGATTCATTAGGAGCAGTTATTTATTGGAATACGGGACACGCTGTCGAAGCTGCCAGACTGAATGGCGAAAATAAAATTGTCTACTATCCGGCACAGCTATTTAGTGGCAAACAAGGTATGAAATCATACATACATACCTACATCCATCACTAGAAGTTCATTAGGAAGTGGGCAGGGAAAGAGCGACAGTGATCTTTCGCTACAGCTATCTTCTCCAGTATCTTTATCATCATCACAAATTTAAGAGCTGGGCTCTTGTCGGCGTCTCTGATGCAGTCCCTTCCATTCGCTTCTGTCTTTATACATGATCATAAACATTTATGCGTGTTAACATCTTTTTTGTTATAGTCATGGGCCTGACAACGGACTTAGAAAACAAATTGCTGTACTGGTTGGTTAGAAGTTACGATTGTTCTGAGCTACATCGAGCTCCAACAGCTGATCAGCTACAACAAGGCGTATATGAGGTATGTGGTTTTATTATCTGTTATAGTGGCGATACACAGGACACACGGGTGCGATTTAGAATAAAAAATATTAGTTAGCCTATTATATACCTAAACCCTTCTTCTATCTGAAACATCAACTTTGATTCAATCCATAGTTTTTGGAGTTTATAGCGTACAGACAAACAGTACAGACACGGCTGGAGGAGTTTGTTTTATAATATACTAGCGGTCCGTCCCGGCATCGCACGGGTGGACATAAGGTTTTTTATAAAAGTAAATATAGCCTATGTCACTTAGGGTAAATGTAGCTTTCCAATGGTGAAATAATTTTTCAAATCGGTCCAGTAGTTTCGGAGCCTATTCAATACAAACATATTTACATACAAGCATACTTACATAAAAATCATTGCTCTTTATAATATAAGGTATAGATGTAGCAACTATGTCTCATTGTTACATAAATACATTCTAACTACTGCTAACATTTGTCAGGTATCTGGATCCCTAGTTACTCGTTTAGCGGGCACAGCAACACTTGGCCCCCTGTGTTACTTCAGTGGTCGTTTGGTGTGGGTTCAAGACGCTTCTAGAGCAGTGGTGTCCGATCTTGCTGGAAGATATACTGCCGAACTAGTACCAAGAGTTCATGTCATAGCAGTCAGAGACCCCACGTTGCATGCTGATAGTGGTAAGTGGACTATGCTACATAATGGGATCGATGCGATTTAATTGCGAATCATTATTTTGCCACTTCAAGTTTCTCAACACTGTGATTACTGACCAGACTTTTTACGATTACTGGCCACATGTTTGGTTATTACTCAATAAACTCCTGTGTAAATGTGTACTAAGCGTATTGTGTTTGCAGAATCATTAATGGCGATACCGGAGACAATTAGTTCATCAACCATAGAAGTAGTGGGCGAATGGGATCGGTTCAACGTTACGTGGGCACCAGCTTCACGCGTCAATGTGAACAACAGCCGGGTTTATTATGATGTTAGTTTGCACTTCCTTGGTCAGCACAAGATTGAGGTACGTTTACTTACAACTACACTCTATGTTATATTTACTTCCCTATTTTATAAATTTAATTACCTTGTGACATTATTTGACTAAGTGTTCTGTTAAGCAACCTGTTGTATGCATAGCGCCGCCGACGTTTGCGGTTTTTAAATTAGCTATTAACGGCTGGGAAATTTTACGTTTGCATACTGCTTGACAGTTTGATAACGTATAATGCAACTTGTCGTTATTATTATCTAGAATAAACCTCTCGACACTCCTGCAGAATGGAAACAGGCAATAAGGCACACTATTGTATAATAGAATGTTCATGCATTTTAGGTTAATCTTGATCCTTTACAGTATTATGGTCGAGCTGTGTCCGTGAGCATGTATGAAGAGAATAATGAAAGTGGACGAAGCGAAAGAAGTATGTAAGGATCGTAGCAATTGGAAAGAAATGGTCTCTGCCTACCCCTACGGGAAAGAGGCGTGATTATATGTATGTTTGTATGTATGTGTCCGTGAGCGAATTTTGTAAAATATTAACGTATGCTTAATGAAAACTGATTTGAAGCGAGAGATGAAGACACTTACTTAGTATTGGCTGATGCAGAAAACAGTAGAATCGCCGTGGCTGGAAGTGCAGTCCCGGGCAGTAGCGCCGTACAGCGCGCTGGAAGTGACGGTGCGCGCACACACGCACTGGGGGGGCGGCGGAGCGGCCCGCGCGCGGAGACACTCGCCACAGGCGCCGCCCGCAGCGCCCGCTTCACCCCGACTCTACATCCAGCCTGCACACAAGTACATATCCATAAATGTCACGCACTTTCTTCGGAGTAGAGCACTAATTATCTCCGGATATAATATTCCTCTTTCTAGATAAATAATCGTATAAAAGTCTCAGATACATTTTGTATCCGTAAGTTTACTTGCCAAAGCAACAATTTTGCTTCTTAATTTAACTTGTTAGCCCTTCCACCAAATAACAGAAGTTGTAACTTCAATATGGAGATTGGTTGGAGCAAAGCTAAATTTCGGTCGCTCAGAAGAGGAATTGTTTTTTACTGATTAGTTTCACTCACATATACACGTTTATTACAGCGATGGACCTCTGTCCGCTATATTCCGATGGGAGAGCCCGTCCCGCGCCAACGGTGTGATACACGGCTA
Organism: Drepana arcuata; assembly: GCA_016069955.1. Lineage (NCBI taxonomy): Eukaryota > Metazoa > Arthropoda > Insecta > Lepidoptera > Drepanidae > Drepana > Drepana arcuata. The sequence goes on from JACCPG010000550.1 coordinate 121,377, forward strand.
CGAAGCCCAGTGCTGGGTAATGGGCGCCGGTTCTACCACCACTAAGCATTCCGCTTGCCCCGACGCACGTCTCTCACCGACACATACCCAGCTTATGCTAAAAGATCTAGCAGTCGGTGCCACTTATTACTTTCAGGTAAAAAAAATCATCTATAAATTGAATTGCTGTGACCTTAACCTTTTGCCAGGATGGTGACTTATATTGTAATTGTCACATTTTAAGGTTCGAGCGTATACTGACGCAGGATTCGGTCAATATTCGGAAGTAGTATCAGCATCAACCAACGAAATAAATCCAATCCCAAAGGTGATGATATCATTGCAAGAATCAATAAAAATAATAGACTTGGATTCTAATGAAAGTGAAACTATTCCCAAGAGCACGGGAATACCTGTTGACTTTGCTGTATCCATTGAAGAGAACGTTGTCTACTGGGTTAATAATTTGGAAGAAATATTCTCATCACGGATCAATGGCAGTGGCCACTATAAGGTAATTTACATGCTTGTGTAAGTACAAAAATTTATATCGGAGTATAATTAAATAATTTTAAATAAACTTTCTAGTTGACATCAATCAATGGCTCTGCCACTAGTCTATGTGTTGACTGGGTAGGCCGTTCAATATACTGGACGCAGTTGGAAATCACATCTACTGAATCGTACGTCGCCTACAGAGCTGATCTTGGACTACCCAATACCCGACCAAGTGTCACTAGGGTTTTCGGTAGAAAACAACCAGTTTACAGCTTGCAAATTGCTCCATTGCGCGGGTAAGTAGATAAATTGGGATCATACCCTACCCGACACATAACCCAATTTATTCGCAAATATTGAATGTAAATGTTAAATTATCACAGGTCACTATTCTGGTACGAAGAAACTGGGCATCCTGGGCTGGGCACACTGATGACCTCGGATATCAATGGATCTAATATAAGAAACTTCTTTCGAACCCCAAAAGACGAGAGTCATTTACCTGATGGTTGCAATTGCCCTGAAAATCCTCAAGTTGCCAGAACCTTTACAATCGATATGACAGTAAATAAATATGAACTGTACTGGATTGATCCTTGGGTTCATCGCATTTTTAGCACAGATGAAGATGCTTGTAAATGCCGTGTAGTGGTTGACGCTACGGAGAAGAAAAAGTATGGATTTACTCCCATGTCTATAACTGTAGATAGCAAAAATGTGTATTGGTTTAATTCTACTGATAAGGATATATTTTACACTAACAAACATAAGAAAACGAGAATAGAACACGCGAAAACATCTAACGGATACAAAATAATGGCCTTGGATCCAGGGAGTCAGCCGTATCCACCAAGGCAGTGCTTATTCCCCAAAATACGAGAACTACGACCTAAAGCACTATCTAACTCCGCAACCAGTCTAACTCTTCAAATGCCTTCTACTGATAAGCCAAATCAATGCCGTGATTTTACATATCAAATTCCTATAACAGAATATACAGTGTATTATCGAATTTGGACACCTAATGACTTAACCGTCTGTGATAAGGAGTCTTGTGCTGATGTAACGACAACAAATAATATTATAAATCTCACGGAATTAAAACCCTTTACAAATTATACTGTAATGTTAGAGGCGACAAATTATTATGCTAAACTACATGAAATTAAACCGATCGTTGGTTTACCGAGTGTTTTACAAACCGCAGCGGAAGGTAATTCATAACCTTATGTATTGAATGATTTGAGCATACGCTTGAATATGTATTATATTAAAATACTACATTTTTCAAACAGCACCAAAAGCACCCAAAGATGTTACCGGTATTGTTTTGAGTCCAGTATTGGCGCACGTTGAATGGACCCCAGAACCTGGGCTATGGTATGAAGTTCATTGGAGGACAGACGATTCTCCGCATAAACTGAAAGGTATGAAACTGCGTAATACAATGTGTCGTCATGATGCTTACTTGGTAAACGGTGTTTTTTTATTAATGTATTAATAATTGCAGAGCACAACACGATTGAAGTATCAGAAGGTGGCAAAGCCTATTTATCTCGCCTATCGCCGAATTCTATGTACACCGTTTGGATAAGTGCGCGGTCCAAGTACAGCGCAGTGAGCGCAGAGTCGGCCGAGCTGCGTCTACGCACATACCCATTACCAGAGCAACTAGTACTACACAATGCTACACCATACGAGATACGCGTCAAATGGACTGTACCAACTTCGCCACAAATACATCAGTGAGTACCTATAAGTAAAATTTAAATCAGTTGCTACATAATAAAATCTGTTTTTTTTGTAACAAAATATCATAAGTTCCAATGGTGACAATCAATATCTTTCACAGGTACTTTGTGGAGTATACAGAATTGTCAGCTCAGAGCAGTTGGAAGCAATGTGAGAAACGTGATCAGGATGAGTGGATAGCGACTAACCTCCGCCCCTGCACTAGATACCGTTTTCGACTTCACCTACAGTACGTTGAACACGCACCGCGCTTCTACTGGCCTCACGACGACCGCTTCACTTTCGAGACTCTCGGTAGGAGCTTAAGCATTAATACATGCGACTGTAGGTCTATTTTATCTTGAGGTTATATTCTTCCTGTTTTGATGGTTTCAGGCGATGTCCCAGGGCCACCAGGGCCTCTACACGTGGAGGTGGTTGATGAACGTGTACTACGGGCTTGGTGGGCCGAACCTGACCCGCGCGGCGCGCCCATACTCGCCTACAGGGTCTGGGGACAGCCCCATAACAGGTCACTATACCGATTTATACTGACTGCTAAATTAAACACACTAACAACATAGTGTTCTATCGCTCACAAGATAGGTATACTATGAAAACTTTGGTTTCAGGATTAATTATGGAAACGACAACATGACTAAGAACATAAGCGATCGTATCTTGGATGATCTCCCTTCCGACGTAGATGACCGAATGAAAATGCTCATTATTCGCGATGGGCTAGAATTGCTTCATAACGGCACTGGTATGTTACATTTAATTTAAAAAGGTTAAAGATACTACCGTACATACCTAATATCATTTTGAGAAATATTTTACTGTTGAATATATTTTATTTGCTGTATGTATGTACCTATAACTAATACCTATATAAAGAGCTCGCTTTATGCGTGGCACCCATTTTATTAGGAATTCTAATTCTAACGTCTGATTTAGGCATGCCACAGTAGCCCTAAGCCACTGAAGAGGAATTTATCGGCATTCAGCCATTGCTAGGCTAAAAATATACTCGTAACATAAATCTTACCGCGCATTTAAAAGGGATGCCGAGAATGGTATCTAAAATTTTCTTGATACATACGAACAGAACTGGGAAAATACGTACTAGTATTTAAAAAGCGTCATCGGCTTCTGTGTCCAGATTCATACTGGCTGATCGGCGTGGGATGGGAGCGCGTGGGCGCGGGGTACGTGGCGCGCGTGCAGGCCCGCAACGTGCACGGCTGGGGCGCGCTGTCCCCGCCCGGAGAGCTGGACGCGGCGGCGTTGGGCGCACCCGCCCGACCACACCCTGCCGCCCTCGCACTGGCGGTGGCCGCGCTTGCTGCACTACTCGCCGGTGTTGGGGCTACCGTCTTCTATGGTTGATACTATAATTTTTTAGTAAATTTTAAGAATTATATGTAAAGTCTTTTCCACGTCCTATTCCAGTAATGCAAATGTTCGAAAGTATGATTAACAACTTATTTTTTTTTTATTTGGTGCATATGGCAATTTGGTGTACGTCAATCCGTCGCTTTCGCGATGTTTTCGCTTAAAAGCAGCAACTTGAAGATTGGTTGGAATCAAATTTCCATGACCTCCCATGCTCATGCGGCGATCCGCCTCCACAAGTTAAACATAATAAAATAATGTAATAATATGTTGACTTGTAATAACTTCACAATTGGTTATAAAACACGCCTAAATAATAACTTAAATCCACAGCGTACAATCACCGAGCAAAAAAGAAGACAGTTGTCGACAATCGCACTCCTATACAAGCAGTCAGGAGAGGCCCTGATGTGGAACTGGCCACGCTGAGACAACTTCCTATCAGACATTCCACGAACATACTATATAATCCGGTAAATATATTCATGTACATAAATATACACATATTATATTTATCATTCAACATTCCTCCTCGATCGAGAATGAAGAATTCAATTATAACAATTATGATTCATTTTCAGGGTATACATTGTCCCACCGACGCAGAAATAGCTGGTCTTCCTCATATTAGACGTGAGCAGATTAAACTGTCTAAATTCCTTGGATCGGGAGCTTTTGGTGAAGTATTCGAAGGGGTTGCCAAGCAAATCAATGGCAGTAATACTGAAACTAAGGTTGCAGTCAAGGTACCTACCTAATTTAGAGATTATATCCAAAAAACCTGAATATCACTTACCTTCACAGTTAAGACATGCTCTCGTGTTCAAATTTTTTTTTCAGACGTTACGAAAAGGAGCTACGGAGCAAGAAAAATCGGAGTTCTTAAAAGAAGCTGCTCTGATGTCCAACTTTAAACATGAACATATACTTGGCCTTTTGGGCGTATGTCTTGACAACGATCCTAATTATATAATTATGGAGCTGATGGAGGGCGGTGATCTTCTTAGCTATCTAAGAGCCAAGCGTGCATCGTTGGTAGGTTTTAATTTGGGGCACTAACATCTCTATTAAAGATGTGAATATGTTTGTCCGTTCGACCGTCTGGTCTATTGGTTAGAGCTCCTGACTGCGAAACTTGAAGTCGCGGGTTCGAATTCCGCTGAGGGCAGGTATTTGTGTGATGAACACGGATATTTGTACCTTAGTCTTGGATGTCCTATGTATTTAAGTATATATCTATCTATATAATTAAATATATCGTTGTCTAGCTACCATAACACAAGCTTTGCTTGATTTGGGACTAGGTCAATTTGTGTGGAATTGTCCCAGGTATTTTATTTATCCCTAAAACGCTGAACGAATTGTAAAGACATATTAAGTAGGTATAACAGACATGATTATAAGCTTTTTTCCTGAAGCGTATGAAAAGGGGTGTTTGTATGGAAGCTGGAACGATCTTGATATCGCAACGTGTCGCTATTACACTACTTCCGTATATTTTTTTCATCCAACACGAATGTGATATGAATGAGAATGTGAAATACGGTTCTTATGTTTCAGTATACGCCCGAAACTCTAACTCTCCTGGACATATTGAACATGTGCGTGGACGTAACCAAAGGCTGTCGCTACTTAGAAGAGATGCATTTTGTGCATCGAGATCTCGCGTGTCGGAACTGTTTGGTCGCACACCGTGCCAACGGCCGAGTCGTCAAAATAGGCGACTTTGGCCTAGCACGTGATATCTATAAGAACGATTATTACAGAAAAGAAGGGGAAGGTAACTACTATTACAATCTACTCAATTATATCCTTTTAATTGGCTCGACTAATAAAAACTACAACATACCTACTATCAAGTACCTATTTACTACTACGTACCACGTACTACGTGCTAGCTACCTTAATTATTATATCAACTAGACCATTATACCTATTGACTATTTGGCTCTTCAGGATTGCTGCCAGTGCGCTGGATGGCCGTGGAATGTCTTGTAGATGGAGTCTTCTCGTGTCAATCAGACGTTTGGGCTTGGGGTGTTCTCTGCTGGGAGGTAAGGTCGCTTGTATAAAGCTTTCATAAATACATACCTACAAGGTACAAATTTATACTCAACGGTTTAATTGCAGATACTATCACTGGGGCAACAGCCTTACCCAGCTCGTACAAATCGCCAGGTGCTAGCATACGTTCGAGCTGGAGGCACGCCCGACAGGCCAGCGAACTGCCCATCAGTTTTGTAAGTAATATAATATATCCTCACGCCTTCCCACAAGGGTCCCCGAAGGGGTAGGCAGAGGTGTATAGGTAATACCCACACACCCACTTTCCGCCAGAGGTATATTAGGTGCCAACGTGACAGATGGCGAGTCCATCGCCGTTACTCAGGCACGGCTATACATACGCCTTTGAATTTCTTCTCAGACGTATTGTAAGTATTTGTGTTGTAGTTTTAAGACGTTTTGTAAGTTCTAAGCGTAAAATTAACTGCTACATTCTTATATAAAAAAAACGCATGCAAAGTAGTGGCTAATTCAGCTCAATATTTGTCCAACTCTGATTGAATTGTGGTCACCAGTTCTCACTATTATAAATTGCCTCAACATGGTGGTCCTAGGTTGTATCCAGTGTAGATAATTATGGCCATCGCCAGCGTAGGTGCTAAGAGTTTTGATGGTGGTGTTCTGATTACTTAGATACTAGTTGCTCACGAACATAATAAATGGAAGTCAGTTCTGGCGAACGAACTCGTGATCAGAATATTATTATCTCGCGGTTTCCAATTCATTTTTGGATGTACAACTACACACACTAACCCCAAGGTACGACATTAAATCACTTTGTC